>JAWPHD010013806.1:0-65635 GCA_037043455.1 Cyrtodaria siliqua | reverse complement strand
CAACAAGATATATAAGTGTATATTTTGTGTAGAAATCAGTAAATAAGTAAATATTTTTGGAAAACATATAACATAAAAATTATTTTAGAAATTTTAGAAGTGTATGTTTTGTTTATTACTGAACATGTGTATACATGTGTGCACTAGTTAGAAGCGTTCCATTTTTTCATGTTAGTTAAACAATAATATATAGATTAATATAAATATGTAAACGAACATTAGCGATTCAATGTAATGGTTCAGTCACCTTTTCTGCATATTTGCGGTGAAAGCAAGAACACAACAAAATTCACTGCTTAAGCATTATTTGTTACCTTATACATATGAATACGTCTCTGTTCATTGTATAATGCTGTATATATATATTTCACAATCGCTGTCAAGTTTATATGTATCTGTTGTATCCTCACGGGCCTTATGACCCATTGGAATTATCTGAATAAACTAGGTATGTATAATTAATTGCGATGAAAGACATCATTTATTATTTTGTTATTCCCAAAGCATTTGCAAGCAAGAAAGAAGTTTATCGTAAGATTTTGCTCATTAGGATACGTTGTCCCCAAAACAGAGTAGTTTGTTGTTGTGTTTTAAAAATGTATTTATTTTGAAATTTCTTACTGAATAAAAAAAAACGAAATGAAAGATTCAGGCAACTCTTCCCACACACACCAGCTTAACCACGTTACATTACACTTCTAATTTTAGGTTGTTTCAATCTCAAAAAATAAAGATGAAAATAAAAATAAATATGAAATCTGCTCATCCAGAAATCAAGGCATTCGCTTCATTATTATTATTATTATTATTATTATTAATACTATTATTATTATTATATTTTTCAAGTATTGCTAAATACGAAAGTAAAACATTATTTTTTTACAAATATGGCGCAATTGATGGTAATGTCATATTGTATAATTTTTCCTTACCTTATCTACTCTTGCGTTTTTCCACACTTTCAATAGGAATTCAAAGAACGCTATTATGAGACCAGCGAACGATCCTCCCAACAACAAAATAAACAAACCGCCAACATTATCAAAATCCAGAGCCATCGAGTTTATTTTAGATTTATCGTCTTTCTCGCATGTTATGGTACTTTTTTCTTTCCACCACTTCATGTAAAGTTTTGATATATATTGTTTCTCCTGCAGATAAACAATTTCTTGGGAAATGTACTTAATGTACGGCGACTCTGAAATTAAACAAATACAGATATAAAAATCGAACAGGAAAAGTAGCATTCAAGGACGACAGTCAACCACAAGTAGCATTCAAGGGCGACAGTGAACCACAAACACACACAGCAACAAAGAATAGCTATATATAAAAATGAATAAAAGGCAAAATAAGACATCATAAACACACACGGGGTGACAATAGGGCTACCGCCTTGGAACGGTCAGTGGCAAAAAAGGCCGCTGGGGATTTAAACCTGGTTCTAGGGTGCACCAAACCTCACATTTACCCTAATTCATCCCACTAAACTATTCTCTAACCAACAAGGCAGCATTAACAGGCAATATAATTAAAACACAAAGATGCTCGTGTATATATAAATACAAAAAAACAATAACGTTTTTATTCCTGGTATATGCGTGTTATTATTGTTGTTTTATGCGTGTTGTTATTGTAATATGCGTGTTGTTATTGTTGTTTTATGTGTGTTATTATTGTTGTTTTAAGCGTGTTGTTATTGTAATATGCGTGTTGTTATTGTAATATGTGTGTTGTTATTGTTGTTTTATGCGTGTTGTTATTGTAATATGCGTGTTATTATTGTTGTTTTATGCGTGTTGTTATTGTAATATGCGTGTTGTTATTGTTGTTTTATGCGTGTTGTTATTGTAATATGCGTGTTGTTATTGTTGTTTTATGCGTGTTGTAATATGCGTGTTGTTATTGCTGCTCGAAACCCTGGTTAAAAACATACTTAAAAAAAATATATATTTAAAAAAGAACCAATACGTTTACACCTAGCCGGATTACATGCATGTGTAATCAACGGTCAGACGCTTATTGTTATAACTCTTCCCAATCTGTGTGGCTTTACTGACCGTTCCAAGGGTGTAACCCTATTGTCAACCCTTTTGTGTTTGTGATGTCGTTTGCATTTTTTTTTTTTTCCTTCTTGTTTGTCTGTTTGCGTGTTTGTTTCTGTGTTTTGTGGTTGACTGTCCTCCTTGAACGCTACTTTGCCTGTCCGATCTTTTTATATTTCTTTAAAGTAGAATATCACTTAAGACGGTGGCTAGGAGGTGTGACGTGTTGCACTTAACATTACCCCTCATGAACAGACTCAATAAAACCGAGTCTGCTACTTTAATCTCTTGTTTGTGTTTGTTGCTTCCAAGGGATCCCCTTTTCAGTATTTATTGACATTTCACACTAGCGTTTGTTCAAAAAATTCGCCCGACTACAAATCAGTAGTGTTATCACTTACTGGTCCTCCAGCCCAATCGTTGTGGTTTTCAAGTAGAATATCGCTTAAGCCGATGCCAGTAGGCGTGAAAGGTGCTGCACTATACATTACCTCTCATGAACAGACTCAATAAAACCAAGTCTGCTACTTTTATCTCTTGTGTGTGTTGCTTCCAGGGAATCCCCTTTTCAGTAGTTATTGTATATACTATTTATCATTATTCTTATTTAGTGGTAAGGGTAGAATGTTATAGATACTGATATTAAGAAATGACGAAAAAACGAATGTGTGCCCAATACGAAGGGGTTTCAAAAGCAAACGGAAATGTCATTATAGCTGCTAACCATTGATCGTGTGTATACTTGTCTCAAATTTGTTTGGTAAATTAAATATGAATGTATTATCAATAAGATTCTGGGGTATCAATAATATATCAAAGCATTATCAATTTGATTCGTGTATTACTGCAATTATCAATTATATTCGGGTATACCATTTAAAAATGTACGTATCAATACGATTCGGGTACCAGCTAAATATCAATGCATTTCAATTATATTTGAGTACCAGTTAAATTTCCATGCATTATAATTACAATTATGGTACCAGTAAAATGTCAATGTATTATAAACTAGAACTATCACTGAAGGTGATGAATACCCCCGCTCTAAAATTGTTCAAGTGAAAGCCATATGAAAAAGTAGATATACAAATCGAACAGGAAAAATGTAGCATTCAAAGACGACAGTCAACCACAATCACAGAAAGAAACAAAGAACAACTATATATAAACATGAAATAAAAGGCAAGATAAGACATCACAAACACACAAGGGTTGACAATAGGGCTACCTCCTTGGAACGGTCAGTGGCAAAACAAGTCGCTTTTAAACCAGGTTCTAGGGTGCACCAAACCTCTCTCTTACCCTATTGTCATCTCAAAAAACGGGACAGTGTAAATAAAGATATCCCGCGAGGTTATAATCCCTAACAAACAAGGCAGCGTTAATAGGCAATATAAGTAAAACACATCAATGATCATTGTATATAATATAAAAAAAACAAAGCCTAGAAAGCAACAAAGTAAGTACTCGATGACTTGGCAGCAGCCAGAGCAGCCAGAGCAACAAGAGAACACACCGTTAAGGTTATACAAGACAATATTAAAGACAAACATCAAACGCTACCGTCCTATAAGGATTTAGGTAGACGTCATAGGGTCCACAATCTGTCCGGCGGCCATCGCACAATCAAAGAGGAAAGCATAGTGAAGTTCATTATACAATATTGGAGTGGAAAATTCCAAGTCAAACAAAGGGCCATAATCATGTAAAAAAATTCGGCAACCAACAATGATGAAGAGTGTCATAAGGTCATCAGTTGTTATGTGTATATGTAGTTTGGGAACAATCCACTCGAATGCAAATTATAAGAATGTGTTATGGGACTTTATACAATAGTATTGTGGAAAAATATATTCGAAACGCAAAAAATGTACTACGGGACATTATATAATACTAGAATGGACAATTTTAAGTGAAACAAACTGCCATAATTCTGTAATAATTTAGGCAATCAACTATGTGTGATGTACAGGGACATAAAATCATAAGCTGTTATGGGTATATGACGTTTGGAAAGAATCCATTTAAAACTGTTTGAGGAATGCACGTTAATAGAAATGAGTTATGCAACGGGACGGGACCTGACGTTACAGACTATAAGAATATTTCATGGGTGTGAAAGCCTCGGTACCGCCCACACCCGTCAATTTTACTATCTGAACCGAACACCTATGACAGATTCCTTTTCTTGCCTACCAATCTGAAAACTGTTGAAAACGGATAAAAATATGGAATTCTCCGAACTCTTTCTTTATAGTAGCGCAATAATATTCATAAGTCATGACTCGTGATGGATAGTGCGGACGAATTTAACCAAACCACATTTACGCAGATGTGCATCCGCCAAGTTAATCATATAAGCCGTAAACACAACACTGATTTTATTTCCTTTGTTAACAATATTAAATAAAATCGACTATAGTCAACAACACTATCATAAAGAAATAATACTTCAGAAATAATACATTAAAGTATTATTTATCGAACAAACTGGTAAATATTGTGTGGTTTCATTACAGTCTTCATTGCATGACTGTGTAAAGCAGTACAGTGTTTGTACACATGTCACCGCGGGGTGGACAATTTAACACTGTTGAGAGAGGGATAACAGTTCTTCGTCCGAAGCAGAATTGGTGTCCGGCTGAGATTTCTTGCGGGACTTTGTGTACTGCAAATCAATGTGAAATGTACCGCCACTGATGGCATCATTACTAAAAAAAGATGGCAATTTGTTGCTTTTCGAAACGTACGACGCTGTTTGCGAATGTGTTACATTTGGCACGCCATATCCACGAGTGCAACATGATGAAGGTTTATGAGCGTTATTAATGATTTAAATCAATACGTTGTAGCTGTCTTTGAATAAAAACAACTCAACGAGATTACTCATATGTATTTTATTTCATTGTTTATCTGGAACTTCATTTCGAACTGAAATTATCGGAAATTGTTTGCCAATGGCTTGCGGCATGTATCCTTGTCCGGTATGCAAGAAAACGTGATTCCTATATAGCCCCACTACACTTTGTGACGCGGGGAAATACATAAATTCGAGGGTACCAGTTACATGTCCATGCATTATCAATTTGATTCGGGTACCAGTTTAATATCAATGTATTATCGATTATATTTGGAGCTATAGAAGTCGTAAACAAGGTTAAATATTTTGGGAAAGCTGAACAGTTCAGTTGAATAACATTCAAATACTGCATATATCAGTAATTGATTACTAGGTAAAATTTAATACCTTATCAGTCATTACCGCTTTGTTGAAAAAGAACAACAAAGAAAATGGACGCATTTGTAAAATAAATATGTAACGAGTAATTTACGGATACTTTTATAACCTTATTGATGTAAAAAGAACAGCTTTATGTTAGGTGTATAAACTGAATACGACTGAATATGATTTGTTCAACTATACCTTTAGGCGCAGCCAATCCATAGCCCTTGTTATCCAACAGGTCACCTATCTGCATTAAATCGCAATTCCTCTGTACTTGGTAGTCAATTGTCGCTGACTCCGCCAGAAAAGCATAATTACTATTTTTTACTTTCTCAAATCCTGCAGCGCTGTTCGGCATTAACAGTTTGTCGGCATTTGCGTTCATGAATGCCCACATTAGTTTATAAGTCGTGATGTTGGACGTCTGAAACAGTTACATAAACTATTAATGTCATATTTAGGACATAACACTAATACTATAGGGAAATGCTGTCCATCACTACATCTTGTTTTGTATATACACATAAAGAAGAGTTTAATCCAGTGTAAGCAAATAAATAGTTGATTAAAATAACATGTGTAAACAAATACAACAAAGCTAAAATTGTAAACACATATAGAATACCCACGACCCAATGGACGTATAAGTCACCTTAGTCAAGTTAACTATGTATATTCATGTGTTACCACTGGCTCCATTTTTTTCGCCCTGGAGGTTATATATATTAAACAACTTTGTGATATTCAAAAACTATTATATTTGCTTTTTCAATTGTATGCCATTTTCACAAAAATATGTCCACCTGCTTTCAAAATGTGTAAATGACGTTGATAAAAATGTAACTAGGAGGCACATGGTAGGTATATGGTTTAAAAAATAGACTAAGAGATGGTTGAAATGTCCTTAATTGTGCTATATTAATGTATTGATGTGTTTCTGTCCTTCTTTAACAATTGAGAAACGAGGTAAGGCGACATAAATAGATGCTTTGCCAATTTCCATTACTATAAATTTCACTATAAATTCACGATTTATCTAGAATTGTATTGAACAAACACAGCAGCTTCTGCCAAGAAGAAAACAAACCTAGGGACGAAAGTTAATGCACCTACCTCCCTTTTTTCCGGAGTTTCAGAAGGTACTATCATAAAGGCCAACAAGATCGCTCAGTGATCGCGCAAGAGAAAGGTGAAGCGTAGTGACTGATTGTAGAGTGGTCAATCACTAAGCATGAAATGCGTTGCAAATACTTGGTCATAAAAGGTCATATCCTTTCTTGACGAATTTCCTTATAAATGTTGTATATGGGTTAGAAAAGCCGTAAACCTCTTTAATTTCCGAAGTTTATAGATTACATCTTTATTAATAGGCTCTGATATTCCTAGTCGCAGAAATGTGTTTAGTTTGTTCTTGTACTTCTCCAGTGACTTTCGTTGCAGCTAAAAAACCTTAAGAAATAACTACGTAGTTTGTGAGAATGAAAATCCCGCTGCATACATTTACTTGTAATACTTTCATTTCGATCATGGAAGACCTTAACATCGGTACACGTTCTTGCAAAACGAACGAGCTGGGAAATATAAAACCCCTTATGATGTAGCATGAGGTGCATCTACATTTAAAGTCGAAATTTAATGAAAAATAGTTAATTCTCTAGCACATGTCGCATGTATAAGCCGAATCGTTATTTCTTTGATCAGGTTAAGTAGTAGAGTGGTGTCTATTAAGGCAAAATTTTACATGTAGGTGATTAGAGGCGTGGGCATGCTTACACCGTTGTTTATTAAGAACTTCTCCGGAACTTTTGATCGATCCAAACAAATCTATTTCTAAATTCTCAAAAACCTTTCAGAAATACTTTATAATATGTTCTTCAATCGAGTAAAGGCATCAACAGTTTTGATATGTTAGTAGTGATACATGAACTTGAATTTTCGTGAACATGTTCAGTGTGTCGATCCAGTACATAGCAGGGCATCTTATACTGATTACTTAATTTACAGCAACCTTCATAGTCTCTAAAATGTACACAGGCTGGGAATTATTATCCTTCTCCAGCAATGGTGCTGTTATAGAAGCACAGGTGCTCGCTAGATATGCATTGAAGGTATTGATATAATCATCAGTCAACAATGATATTGTTGGGGTTTTTGTCTGCAGGTTCTAGAACAAATTGAGTATGCAGAGTCTGGACTTCCTCTTTGAGATGATGTAAATAGTAAGATGACGACTGTGGAAGCAGAGATGAATTGGACTAGTAAAATTGTTTACGTAATTCGATTATTTATGATATTTTTCTCACTCAGCAGAATGTGCATTTTATCTGCGCTTTCTCGTTTATATCACTTAGTACATGCATCTACTTATGAATTCGCAATTAATTGACACAGTCATTATAATCAATATACGATGGAAGGCTACACTCAGGACCTTTGGCAATTAACTGGCTGATACTCGTATCCTCAACAGTATCAAGATAACTAGACACAACTTGGAATTATGACATTCTCAGTCAGTGGGATTAGAGGTCTCGATTTCAACATTAGAAACTATCCTCTTATAATTGAAAATAATATGTCTAGTTGTTTCTTACACTTGTAACATATTAAAGGAATGTCAATATATTTGAAATATTTTGGAATTTTGTCAGTCACCCGCCAGTCATTAAAAGAATGGCAAAATTAATGAAATCGATTCCTTTTTTATTTTTAAATAAGTAGTTTTTAAAAATGCCTTTTATGGTCAGATGGAGCATCAATATGCGGATGCACAATTTGTTGCGAGAGGCCTGGTATTAACCTTTCTGTTTTTTTGTGTCTCTTTCATTGTATTATCAAGTCCTTGTTTGCAGTACAGTGCGGACCTACGATGCCATTGCGTTCGGACGCTGTGGTTTATATAGGACCTATATCTCATTTTTACAAACGCAACATCATAAAGTAGATTAGTTCATATAAAATGGTATCCGCTTCTTCGTCAAGTTTGTGTTAACAAGAAAACGACCGACTGCCTACTTGATTAAGGATTGCGGGTCTACCAGAACATTTATAAAGAGTGTTTAGTTCAGCGACATAAACATATTTCTTAAATCTAAATGTCGGAGTATGATTATTTCAACGACCATGCGACTGTCGTTTACGGTTTGAATAGGCAATATGCTGAACACATGTACATCGGCATTATTAGAAAGTGTTTCTTTATAATAAATGCTATTATTTAGACTTAGTGGAAAAGAAGTTTGTAAATGTTTTATCCATTTGAGCTCATCAATATGTCTAGCTTGTATCTTGAACGTTTTGGTAGAAGCTTTATCGAATTCAATATACTCCAAAATGGTAACCTGATTAATGTTAGTCGGACGTGTGTTTTTCCTTCATAATGTTGTTTAAGCACTGACAAGATTGCTTTGATATATGTACACTGAAAATGTCTGTTTAACTTTTTTCTTAATTAGTTTTAAGTTGGCATAGTCATAATTTAAATTCATACGTTTGAATTTCAAAATAGAAGTTGATTTATGAATCTAGTCTTGCCTACAAGATATCATAACTATATATGTATCAATTCATTTGAAGATAGTTTTAAATATGAGACTGAGCATGGCGGGATACCTTTAGCAAGCTGTTATGTATAGAAGAATAGAAAAATATCGTTTATGATGTTCATAAACGAAGCAGAACATTTAATGTGCACTGAATTGGATTTTACGGAGCTCAGAAAAGGTTATCTAGCGCCAACATGAAGGACTATAGCACTCCCACCGTCAATTTACATCGAATTTAAATATTAAGAATGACCCTAGAACTGCAGAGTTTCTGCCCATTATGTTGTAAACACTCCAGTTACGTAAAAGCCACTAAAAGATCTTTAATGGGCATTGCAAAAATGACAAAACGGACATGAATTTGGGGATATTACAGTCGTAGTCCTTTATCACAATGTAACCAAACTGGCCAAAACATCGGAATTAAATTTAATAAATCACCCAATCGTTTGCTAATACCTCTTGTATACATAGGCTTAAATTACTTTTGCATTTTCTGACTCAATATGTCGCCGTTTTGGGTAACTAACGCGTATTCCGACAAAGTATTTTCTCTCTCTTACCGAATAGTACAAAAATATATACATATACATATGTACATGTAGCAAAAACAAATGAAATGGAGTACCTTGAAAAAGTGATTAGTAGATCCCCGTAGAAGTGTTCCGTATGGAATATGTCCTTGGTTTGCCAGGTCGTCGGCATTTTTAATTGGTGATTCCATGCGTTTAACAGTTAGAAATGCGGCCAGGTTGGCAGTGTATGAAGAGATAAGGATCAGCGTAAAGAGATACCATACGCTTGCCACAAATCGTGTTGAAGACGCCTTTGGTGCAACGTCACTACCTATATTTGATAGTTTAGCAATCATCAGCGAAATCACATACTAATACCAGTTGTTAAATGTGATACATTCACTTGACAAGCATATTCGCTATCTACATTCACGCGTCTAGAGCAAGCAGAAACATATGCCAGACGCTGGCGAGTTGTTCACTACACCATGTGTTGGTACATCGCCACAGAGTAGACATTCACTAGGAACGTGTCCCATGCTGATGCTACATTTAAGTTCAGAAGCGTCTGAATAGACATATCACATGCTTATGCTATGAATTATATCAGAATAAATAGATACAAGGCGTTTGCTACATGCATCTGATGGACGATACATTTGATATATGCACGTGCCCGCAACGTGCATTCAATCTACACCAAACATTTAGTTAACTAAATGTATTTTGTCGTACATATGATTATTATTATACTCAATATTAATTTAGTAGATTACATAAGTATTTCTTTTTCTTTCTTCATTTTTTCGATTAAAAAGAGTATGAAAGGGGAAATCTTGTTTCTTGTTGCAATTTATCTTTTTTAATGTTTAAAAGGAAAAACACACAATTGTATCCGTTTGAAGACCTTTTTAAAGGTAAATCCTGAAAAGGAATATTATGTCGTTAAGACTAGTTCAGAGATTAGCAAACAAATAACTTGTTATTTTAGTCGAGTTATCTATTTTTAGCAGTGTTATAAAATATGGATTTAGCAGAATTATCTATTGGTTTCAGCAGAGTTACCTATTCTTTTAGCAGCGTAATCTAATGTTATAATGGAGTTATCTATTGTTTTTAGCAAAGGTATCTGTGCTTTTAGCAGAGTCATCTAATGTTTTTACAATTCTTCACCAAAAACAAAAACCGTCACTACAGGTCTACCAAGATCTTTCAATTACAAGAAAAAGACATTTTAAGAAACTTTTTAATTTAGTCATTTGACTGTTGCCTCTGATACGTAGGCTTCATAACCTCTGCTCCCAACTAAAGTCCATTTTGTGTATTTCGCCCATTGTTTTCTCGTTTAGGCCAAAACGTTTTGTTAGAAACTGGGACCATACGCCGCTGGTCATGGAATGGTGTGAAAATACCTAATTGAAGGTTCCATGTTCACCGTCCTATTTCTGTACTATTGACATTTTAAATATTGAGTTCTGCTCAACCCGGGACTAGAGGGCGTGACCGGTAGCAAGCACTTTTCACTACCGTTCATGAACAGTCTCAATCCAACCGAGACTGCAATATTTTTTTTTGCATTTATCGTGTTCGACGATGTCCAAATTTCTCTTTTCATACTTTTCTATATATATGACAGTAGCGTTGCAGTGTGGCGACGTTAAAACGTCTCCCCGTGCTTGCAATCACAACTGTTATTCATTCCGATCTTTTGAGATCGCTGAGCCCGATATTTATAGATATCGGTGGTACATTCTCAAATACTTTTGATTTCTTGTGGACCGATCATTTTGATATCTGTTGGGGTGGGGGTGGGGGTGGGGGTGGGCCTGGGATTTTTCTTTCAGCCGGAATTTCTTTTTTTCATTTCTTTAAAGCCGGGATTTTTATTTCGCGTAGTACACTGGCCAGATTATTTTCGTCAGCTTGAAAGTTGTTTGCCAAGTCCAATTATTTCAGCAACCACTGGTCAGTGACACTTGAAATATGTTATCAGTACCATCAAGGACACTGGTAGACATATGCTCCCTCACTCTGTATTGCATTTAAGCAAAAGCATGGCCATTGTCTTACTTTGAATTCTGGTTAAAGTTCTTTTTTGACAAGTCCATGTATTTTAACAACTGAAAGTCGTACATCAACAAAACTTCAGTAAAGCTTGGAATATCAAGGGTACTAGTAGACACATGTTCCATATTAACTCTGTATTGCATTGAAGCAAAGTTATGTCTCTTTTTTGACTTCACAATTCTGGCTAAAGTTTTTAGGCAAGTCCTTGTATTTCAATAGGTGATTGTTAATTATTAATACAACTTCAGTAAAGCGTGGATGCTAGTAGACACATGTTCCATAACTCTGTATTGCATTTTAGCAAAAGTATGGCCCCTTTTCTGTATAAATATTTTCTGTATTGTATTTTAGAAACCTTTTCTACTTTCTTTTATTTTATGTGTTACTAGCCATATATCTCTGCCAAAGGAGTTTTACAAGGACACTTATTATTTCATTTTAGTCAGATGATTTTTTTTAAATTTAGAATTTCAGGTTAAAGGTTTTTAAGCAGTTTCATATATATCAAAGAAATTCACTGCTTACATCAAAAACAATGGCAAACCTGTAAATTTCATTAGCCCCATAAACCCCCACACCTTCCCCACTACTATATCCCCACCACCATCACCTGCTCACCTTAGACTCCCCCAATGAAAATATGATATTATTTCTTTTCTTTCCTATTCAGTAACACTTCACTTCCCCTCCCAACCCTCTTCAAGTTTATATTCTTTCTTTGGTATTGAAGGTCTTGCTTTGATATTTGGTATATATGTTTACTGACCACCTCCTCCCGCACCCCCTACACCCTTACATCACCACCACCTAACCTCCACAATTAAGACTTGCCCGTGTCAATGAACTGGCACCATGATTGGTGAGACAGAAGTGTCAGTGACCTTGTTTAAAATTGACTCTGAATAGTGGAGCATGCTCACCTTTCGACAGCTCTTGTTTAATATGGACATTTCCATGTTTGGTGGATGGAACCCCATGTGCTGGTTTTAATCTTTAGTTTATATTCTTGTCTTTGTCTACTTTCTGTGAGCCCTCTTTGCTGTTCTAAATTATGTATTGATTGGATGTTTTGTTTGGTGGTGTAGGGGGCTGTCTTGTACTGGGCAATGACGACCATGTTCCATACCATTCTTATTAACACTGGCATATAGCACATAACTTTGTTTGTAACCTGGCATTGCATGAGGCTGAAGCTGCTTCTTAAGTCCACTTACATGTTGATGATATTCACAAAGTCCATCGCACAAGCACCAGGACCCTTGTATTGTAATACCACGTTGATTACTAACATGTCCAGGGTGACATTTTACAGCCGCCACACAAAGTATTAGTGTATTACTACCATGACCACTGTATATCACATTTTTTACTACCACGACTACTAAGACTAAATACCACATTTAATACTACCATGACCTCTGAATACCCCATTCATTACTACCATGACCATTGAATACCCCATGTATTACTACCATGAGCTATGTATAATACATGTATTACTACCATGACCACCGATACCCTATTTATTAATAATATACCTCATGTCAAACACCCATGTTCAATACGCGTTATTTTCTCATTTTTGTAATACCTCATATCGCTTGTAATGTCTCCATGAAGTGAATCAATGAATAATAGTCTTTTTTGTAACTCCAGTCTAATTTGTACTGTCTTATGATTGTGAAGTCAAAGCAAGTTTATATGTATTGGGATGTCCTATGCTGAACAGTGTAGAAAATGTGCAAATGAAAATCAGTGAACATTTACTAAAATGGCAAACAAAACTTTCTGAAGATGATTTGAAAAGTTTGTTCATGAGTTCACGGCTGAAGATTCCCAAAGAACACAAAGAACCACCCGCAGAAATGTATTTTCTAGGTGCGGAGCAGAGAGAAGTAACAATGTTTTCTCATGTTTTATTTCGAAGGAATATTTAGCAGAACCAAATATCTTTTTCAAAGATATTTTTCAGTATAATAAAATAAATAGCCTCAGAAGGTAGCCAAATATTCACTATCACCCTCATAGGATTGCAATATTTACATACTACCATGGCCAATGTATATCACATTTAGGCCATTATTTTTATTATTTGTTTTACGAGATATTAAGACAGAGAATTGTTTTAGGAGGAAGGGAAAAGAATAACAATTGGTAAAGCATAGTTTAATTATTTTATTTGAAAGGAAGAGAATGAAATGTTCTATTAACAATCTACATCGTTAATGATAATACTCAATGCTGATTGGCTACTGAGGAATTTTTAAAAAAGCTATATAGACATCCGAGGTTCTGACGTCACGTCCTTCAACCGTTAGAACGTCATTTTAAACGATTTTAAACGTCGAAAAACATCCCAAACAACGATTACGATTTTAATGCAACGTTGCGTTCTAACAACAAATTAAACTTGTTTGAAACACGATAAAGCTGCATATTTTCTTCCTACAATGTAAGTTGTGAGAATGTGTTTGTATTATGTTCAATCTCTCGAAAATGTGTGTATAAAATTCCTAAAAATCCATGTCAGATAAAAAATAAAAAATTTCCAGCGGGTTTATATTGTGCGAGATCAAAACCTGTTGTTTGGGACTTGAAACACATCGAAACCGCGGGCTTGGTATCGATGAACTTCAAGTCCCGCCCACCAGGTATTGATCTGGGGCAATTTAAACCCGTTGGAAATATTTTATTTCAAATTCCCTAACGTTACGTAAAAATAAAATACCTAATTTTGTTTTGTCATAGGAGGGTTCGTAAAACGAATTATCAAAAAATAATGGCCTTATTACAACCATGACTTATGAATACCACATTAATTGTAATCAAAACTTTATATGAATATCACATTTACTACCACCATTGCCAGTGTAATCAACATTTATCACATTTATAACTACCATGACTAATGTATACCACCGTTATTACTACCATGATCTATGTACATCACATTTATTACAACCATGAATACTATCACTGTCTTCTAAACTCATTTCAACTGGAGATTTCGATAAACTTCCGAGCAGAAGTTGTGGATATAGCCAGATTGTGGTTAAACATTTCCATGTTGAATCCAGTAGCTGATGGAGTAGATCTACATTTATCATAGACGGAGGAGGGAGCCAGATTATTTTTTTCTCTAACTGGAACTATTTTTCACAAGAATGGGAGAGAAGGCTGGATTTTTTTCCCCTCAAGTCAGAGCCATGATATTTCCTTCCCACAATTCAAGGGCCGGAATAGATCTCAGGCCTCCCCTTCCCCCGAAATCAAAATGGTCGGTCCCTTACTTGAAATTCGAATGGGTGGTTCCACTACTCCAGCCTTTAAAGGTTCTGAGTATTGTTTACTCACCCTTAGGATATGTTGCCTGCTTTTTAATTTAGTCTTTTGACCGTTGGCTCTGATACGTACGATTCATAACTTCTGTTTCCAACTAAATTCCATTTTGTTTATTTCGCCCATGGTTTTCTCGTTTAGGGCAAAACGTTTTGTTAGAAACTGGGATCATACTCCGCTGGCCATGGAATGGTGTGAAAATACCGCATTGAAGGTTCCGTTTCACCGTCATATGCATACCATCTTCAGGATGGCTCAAATTTCTGTACTGGACATTTTAAATATTGAGTTCTGCTCAATCCGGTGCTAGCGGGCGTGAACGGAAGCAAGCACTTTTCACTACCGTTCACGAACAGTCTCCAACGATTGCCAAATGTCATACCAGTAAAGGATTTTGCATTCATTTGCAGTGATTTTTTTGTTTTAATTGATATTGAGCAATATTCCATATATGGTAAGTTGGAACTATGACGTCATAGTTCTTAAAATGGCGGCTCCCATATACATTTTAAAACAACCTTCAAATGGTCATACCCTTTTTTTCATCTCCCGATTTTGATAATTCTTTCACCTTTTCCCAATTTTTTCATAACTCTCAATAACAGAGTTGTTTGGCTGTGTCACTACTTCCCCTTCAACTTCGTTTGCTTAAGTTTTAAACTTTTTATACAAACTTAGATACTTACCAATTGACGTTGTACATTGAATGTCGTTTGCTTAACTTTTAAGTTTTCATAAAAGCTTATCCCCTTTTAAGTATTTATTGACATTCACACGAGTGTTTGTTTAGTGCTGTGTGGCGGCTGTAAAATGTCACCCTGATTACAAATCGGTAGTGATATTACTTACTGGTCCTTTGGGATCATTAAGTCCAATATTGTGTCTTTAAGTGGAATACCGCTTACGCCGGTGTCAGGAAGCGTGAGAATTGTTGCATATTATATTACCTCTCATGAACAGACTCAATAAAACCGAGTCTGCTACTTTTATCTCTTGTTTGTGTTTGTTTTTGTTGCTTCCAAGGGAACCCCGTTTTACTATTCATACTAGCGTTTGTTTAGTGCTGTGTCACTCGGACTACAAATCAGTATTGTTATTACTTTCTGGTCCTTTGGGATCATCAGGCCCAAATCGCTGTGGCTTTAAAGTAGAATACCGCTTAAGCCGTTGACACTGGGCGTGAGAGGTATCTTATAATTACCTCTCATGAACAGACTCAATAAAAACGAGTCTGCTACTTTTCTCTCTGGTGTGTGTGTGTGTGTGTGTTGCTTCCAATAGATCCATTTTTTAGCATTTATTATTACTAGCCATTTGACAATATACATAAATGTTGCTTGCTTAACTTTTAAGTTGTTCATAGATGCTAAGGTACTTACCAACTGACGTTGTACATGGAATGTCGTTTGTTTAGATTCTGTATAGAGATACTCGAGTTCGCCTGATTCTACTAACCTGTTTAACTCTATATTGTCAATGATACATACCCTAAAGAAACTGTTGGTGGATCCTTTGACTAGCGTTCCATACTTAATCCTCGTCTGTTTGGACAGGTCGTCAGCGTTTTTTATTGGAGAATCCATTCGCTTGACAGTCAGGAACGCGGCCAGATTGGCAGTGTAAGACGATATTATGATCATGGTGAAAAACCACCAGAGAACAGCAACTGCCCGTGTAGAAATAGCTTTTGGGGCAATTTCGCAACCTGATTACAGTAGACAGTGAAAGAGAGAGAGTTAGGGATACTGTCTGTGTCACAGTCAGATCGACTTAAACCTATATTAGGAGTTCACCCAATTAAAAGTATGTCACAATAATATATTCCAATAGTGTACTTTTACATTAAAACGTATCAGGGACCCAGGAAAGCAATTTAATAAACATCTATGGCTGAACCCTGTTTTCCGAAATTGGATTATTTAACACATTTTTGCATCAAATGTGCCTTCCAGGGGTCCATGTATGTTTTTTATAGCCCTTAATAGCCTTAAGAATTCAATACAGTAACTGAGATTCCACTTCATTGAAACTCAAAACATGATTAAACATTCAGATAACATCTTATCTAGCGGTTAATTCCCTTTACTTTCCTTCGACGACCTCTTAATACAGGCGACACCTGACAATTTATCTAACACCATACGTTAAATGTATGACGAATGGCGAAACAAACATGAGTATATCCTATTGTTAGAATACAGCTCTGCTGCATAGACTTTATGTGAAAGCATGTTTTTACACGCGTGCTCCGATTCTTATGAAAACATATGAACCAAGTTTAACCCTTAGCCCGCTGTGAATATATAATGGACTGTCCTTTCTTTAAATTTAGACCATTCCATTTATGTTACAAAGGGGTGTGTTGGTTAAATGACTGATGAGCAGCCAGACAATAGCTGATCTGGGTTTACACTGGCTGCAAAGGCTGTTGTAGTCGCCCTTAGCAGGCTAAGGGTTAATAATGCTATATTCAACAATCCTTAGCGAGTAAAATATTAAGATTGTTACACGAGTTTCATATGCTTATATGAAAGAAGCACGAACGTACGATCAGTTTTATCATATGACATCAGTTGCTTGAGTTATTTACTAAAATAAGGAGTAACAGCAATATTCCAATTTAACATATACAATATATATATAGTTTTAAATTCACCAGGATGTTGGGTCTCAAATAATTCTTATACACGAGAATTGGGTCAAAATAGGGCTATTGGGTCAACACAGGGCTATTGGGTCAAAACAGGGCTATGGACCGAATAACGATTTTCAATGTTAGTGCAGTGGGGTAAGGCTCACTATGCTTGTTATAATGGACGTATTATCCTGAAACAAGTAAATTGGGCCGGACAATAAAAAAATTCCATAAATTGAGGTTATGTGATGATATGTATATATACATATATCGTGTCCCAATAACCTGGTGAGTTTAAGTATATATATAAATTTTATAAATGAAAAATATATATTATTGTTGTTGAACATTGCCAATAATGAAACGGCAAACAAGTGACGTCATTTAATAAGATAACTGATGTTACTATCACACACGCAAGCGTTTATAACATAAGCCATGCTATAGTTATGCTGCAGCTATGCTAGCAGGAAACCAGATTTCGCCAAATTGCAGTGTTCATACGTGCATTTTCAGTACGTGTTTCAATAAAGATCCTTACTAGTTATTCTTTAAAAAACACACTCAGTGTGACCGTTTCATGATTCCTATACTTGTAACGCTTGACTTTCATATAACTGTATAGTTTTATTATCTTTCTGGTATGGAATGAGGAAATCTGGTCTCTGGACTAAAATGTAAGTAATCAGTTGTATATCAATTCCAAAAAAGCATTCTCTTGGAACAACAACAACAACAACAACAACAACAACAACAACTATAGTAACAGATATTCAGATACAATATTTATATCGAATTAACAGTATTTTATTTTTGGTGAGTCCTGAATTTGAATCCATGGATCGGCGTTATATGAAAGTTATCTTGAATCACCATATTAGGACTGTAAGATACAGCAGTCATGACATAAACAGTTCCATGACTCATACAGTTTATCGGCGTTATATGATAGTTATCTTGAATCACCATATTAGGACTGTAAGATACAGCAGTCATGACATAAACAGTTCCATGACTCATACAGTTTTCATGTGACTCTGGCAAATAGTCGAAGTAGTTTTCTGATCAGAGAGTTATGCCCGTCTCAGGTGCACCAAGTTAGGATTTCATGTTATATACGAAATGTCATGGGTACTCGTGGAACGGCCTTTTCAAAATCATTGTTGTTTAAAAAATATATACCTAAACCATGTGAACATTTAAACTTTTGAACCCTATTTCTTACAGTTTTATAAAAAAATGTATGTGTTCTTTAAAGCTTGCTGGTTAATGTTATAGACGAAAGTGTGCTCTCCAACAACGGAAAATCTCATTACGTGGTCCGAGAATTGTCTTTCATACTCCAGGCAACCCCTTCTCCAAGAAGCGAAAGCGGGGTTAAATTGGGAATTGAATTGGGTTTTAAGGCGCACCAACACAAAAAAGGTTATATGGCGCCTAACAGGCATGAACATGCCAGGCTCATCCTCCATGTACATCGAGATAAAATATGGAAAATGGGCCTAGAACCTTCTCACCCTGAACTGCAGAGTTGCTGCAAATTCTATTGTAGACACTCCATTTATGCTGGAGCCACGTTTATTGTTTTTCTGCCACTGCTATTTTGATGTGAGCGAGATGGCACCTGAAACAATGCAGGGATCATGATGAAGACCTTTAATGAGCATGAACAAAAAATGATATTTGGGATGGGGGGGGGGGGGGGCGGGGGTTCTACCCCTCTGCCTACCCCTCCAAAGGGATCTGCAGTGGCCCTATCCTTTGCCCCGTGACCAATCGGGGCCCTCGGGAATCACACGGGACGAAAGCGGGGTTGCCTGGGGTTTGCCTGGGGTATGAAATAAAACCTTAATTTCGTCCTAAAAATTTTGCATCTTGTAAAATTAAAACAATTAATAGATAATTTAAACAGGTTATCGCATTTTTTCATTAAAACATGTTTTTAAAAGTATTTAGCGTCGAAATATCCGTTATTAAATCCTGCTAATATAAGCTTTCTCATCGCCTATACCCTCGGCAGAGCCTCGGTTCCGATAAAATCACTTATACCTCGGGTTGGAATTCCCTATCTTCACCGGATACCCTTGAAAGATTCTTATAATCTCACTTATGCAAAGTGAATAAATACTCAGTGTATATATATTGAACTGCGTTCTATCATTCGAGCCAATCGAGATAATGACAGACTATGTAGCGTATTGCAGTTTGTTTCCCTTTCAGAATGGTGTACTCGCATTAATGCGAGTGCGTGCGAAATCTACAGTGATGTGTTCCGGACAATGAAGAGTTTTGAAAGTTCTCAAAACTCTTTTTTCAATCTGTTATAATGACTATGAAAAACCACCCATCAATAAATGGTTGTGTTATTCTTTCTTTTAGAACCATCGCTGGATTGTATAAAAACCGTTCATGATGCGGTCATGAATTAACAGTTTTTAACTCTTGATCTGCACTTAATTGCATAGACGTTGTCGGTTGATTTGTGACGATTTGGAAAAAAAACACGAATAATACGATTATGTCTGCATATCGCTCCCTATACTGTGTTTATTTGTTATTTATGTCATAAATAATAGGTATACAAACTATTGCAATACTGATTAATAAATAATTTATGTTTGGCTGAATGAAATGAAAGAAAACATAAATAATAATACATGGTCTAAAACTTGAATACAGCGTGTTCCGCGTTCCAGCAGATTTTAAAACATTCTTGATGTTCGTACCTACTTTAAATAATATTAATATTAACGATTAGTTTCATATTACATCAGCATATATTTACGGAACTCTACACATCGTTTCCTTGCTAGTAAACGGGATAAACATGCAAGTATAATGATATGAATGCAAACTAGTGTTGATCTTTGTAATACATTTCAACAAAGGGCAGGTTACTCTGTGATGTATATGAGTATATATGATGCATACAGTCAAATAATCCTAATAACGTCACCAAGTTGGTGTTATGTAATAATAAATTGATTCCATTGTTGATATATATACGCCAGCTGTCATCGTCCATTTCTATTATTTGTGTTGTTAATTGCAGAGAACTGAACACCGTTGTCCATTGTAACTCTGTTGGAGGGCCTTGACTCGGTTCTTTTTGATTTACATCTCAAAATAAATCGTAATTCCTCGGACATCTCGGATAAGAAGGACTGCTGAAAAAAGGAAACGTATTTACAGATTTTACCACTTAAAAAAACAAGACTGATCATGGAGCAAAATACGAAATTGGAAGAACATTATTTTATATTTTGTAACTGCCAAATCAATGTGAAGTTAACCATACGTTTTGATCATTTATGATATGTGTGATGGGGACACAAAGCACTTGGAAATGATCTTAGCGAAAAGAAAAAAACGAAACAGAAGGCCCACTAGATCTTCCCACTGACACCGGCATAAAAAACTTTACATTTAATTGAACATCTCTTATTTTAGGTTGTTTCAATTCATACTATATAAAAACATTAAAAACCCTTACCCAGAAAACTAGACATTCACTTAATAAGTATTATTGAGTCAGAAAGCAAAACATCATTGTATAAAATTAAGGAGTAATTAATTGGAATGTCCTGGTGTTTTTCCTTACCTTATCTACTCTTGCGTTTTTCCACACTTTCCATAGGAATTCAAAGAACGCTATTATGAGACCAGCGAACGATCCGCCCAACAACAAAATAAACACACCGCCAACATTATCAAAATCTAGAGCCATTGAGTTGATTTTAGATTTGTCGTCTTCCTCGCATTGTATGGTACTTTTTTCTTTCCACCACTTCGTGTAAAGTTTTGATATATATTGTTTCTCCTGCAGATAAACGATTTCTTTGGAAATGTACTTAATGTACGGCGATTCTGAAATTAAACAAAACAAAACAACGTTTTTATTACTGGTATATGCGTGTTTTTGTTGTTTTGTGCGTGTTTTTGTTGTTATATGCGTGTTGTTGGAGTTATAAGCGTGTTTTATGCTGGATAGTGCTATTTTCCGACAATACTTTGCGTTGTTGCTTCCAAGTGATCCCCTTTCCAGTATTTATTAACATTCATATTAGCATTTGATTAGTGACTACAAATCAGTAGTGTTATTACTTACTAGTCCTTTGGGGTCATCAAGCCCAATATGTGTTGCTTTAAAGTAGAATATCGCTTAAGCTGGTGCTAGGAGGCGTGAGAGGTGTTGCACTTTACATTACCTCTCATGAACAGACTCAATAAAACCGAGTCTGCTGCTTTTATCTCTTGTTTGTGTTTGTTGCTCCCAAGGGATCCCCTTTCAGTATTTATGCTGATGCTTAAATATTATTAAGTAATTAACCCCATACATATTCGCACAACTTATACCATTGGAAAGTTGGGGATAAGGCATTTCCCCTGAGTCTTAATAACGATTGTGCAATACCAATATGCATGATGATTTCACATAGTTACAACTACCTACACATTTTAGGAGATATTGTCTAATATCAAAATATTCCATTTAAAAACAAAGAACGTGAAAAATCCGCGAAAACCTTTTCTTCCACAGATGAGTTCTATTTGCAGTAGCAGTGACATTGACCTTGATCTCATTAACATGAAAAAACATTCTCAAGCTTCCTTGTGATATGAGAAATACATGAATGAAATTTCATCTGCTAACTTTAACAAGACAAAAGCTATTGAGTAAAAAACACCTGTCTCCTTATAATAACAGAGACATACGCCTTGAACGAAGTAACGTGACAAGCAAGTCCATTTGCGGGAACCATTAAATTGCATCTGGATATCTATAAGGAAGTCATTGAGCAGAAAACAAAAATCTATTTATAGTTACAATGACTTCGACATTGACGCTATTAGCCAGATATATGGGGAAAATATAACCATGAAATTTCATGTTGATACCTTCAGCGATACCAAAATTGATCGGAAACCAAAACATGACGTCGATCGCCCGCCCACCAGACCTACGACATAAAGAAATCTAACCCGGATTGTTCTGCCGGAAAATCTGGTTAAAGCTACTATAGCTCTAATTAAGGACTGTAATATACTTAAAAAGAAACAATAGGTGTGCTTTTTGGCAGATTTTCATTTCAGTCTCAATCTTCCACAACATGGTCGTAAACCCTTATACAAGCAGAAAAACGTATATCAGGCCATCCGGGTTAAAGAAGCACAACGAAAAAAAAAAAAAAAAAAAAAGAGGGAGGGAGAGGGAGGGAGCTAAAACGTTCAGTTAAATAAAATACTGTATACGTCAGTAATGATATTGCGAGTTTAAAACAACAACATTGAAAATCGACGCATTCTTTCAAAAAGTGTTACGCGTACTTTGCGGTTATAACGCAGAGTTTTAAATTAAAAATGATTAAATATATTGAGGTCTAATATAAAGTGAATACAATTAAATATGGTTTGTTCAGATGTACCTTTCGGAGCTGCTAATCCATAGCCCTTGCTATCCAGCAGGTTACCTATCTGCATTAAATCGCAGTTCCTCTGCACTTGGTAGTCAATTGTCGTCGACTCCGCCAGAAAAGCATAGTCACTATTTTTTACTTTCTCAAATCCTGCTGCACTGCTCGACATTAACACTTTGTCGGCATTTGCGCTCATAAATGCCCACATTCGTTTGTAAGTCGTGATATTGGACGTCTGAAATATGCATACAAACTAGTAATGTACTCTTAAGAAAATAACACGTATCATATAAGGAAATTAGGTCCGCTGTATCAACAGTTATATAGAGGATCTTAAACGAGTTCCCATTTCATATAAGATTTATGAAACGAGTTATGAATTATTTTAATTTTAACGAGCCTTTTGGCGAGTTAAAATTAAAAATAATTCATAACGAGTTTCATAAATATTATATGGAATGGGAACGAGTTTAAGATCCTTTTTATCACATAACATTGCAATCAAATTAGTAAAAAAATAATTCAGATGAACATAGAACCGCCACGACGTCAGACACACTTTAGCGCCAAAACGTCATAAAGTATGTGACGTCGTAACGTCGCGTCTCACACATAACGTTGCGTATAAACGAGTTCGTGTTTTACCTCTTTACAAAATAGCAGTTTACGCCAACTTTTTAACAAACCAACAACAATGTTTTGTATAACGTGCATTATTTTTTATAAGCTGTCACAAATAATAAGTTTATGACTCAGATCTGGGTGAATTTGTAATAAATAAAATAGTTTCAGTTAATAAACTTGCGTAGTGTTACAGGCTTAACTCAACCAATCAAAATCGTTCCAGGTTGTATTACACGTGTGTCATACAACAGAATATTACATGGGTGTTCGACACTGCTAACAAGGGACGTTATGTGATAAATAGTTTTCTTTTTTTTATCACTACCTAAAGTATATTCAAATATGTTAACTTTTAAAGACGATCTATGTTTATCAAATATTCAAGACATTAAATATAGTATGAAGAGCATTATAAAATTAAATGCGTGATAATGTTTATATATATTATACCTCTTGGTTACACTCAAAAACATTTTTCCCCAATTTAATTGCTTTTTTTTCCAGTTGTATGCCATTTTCACGAAAATATGTCCACGTGCTTTAAAGTGTGTAATTTGCGTTGATAAACATATAAATAGGAGGCACACGCAGGTATATGGTTTAAAAATAGACTGAGAGATGGTTGAACTGGCCTTACTTGTGGTATATTAACCTACGTATTTCATTCCAGCCATATTTAATAATGGAGGAGCGGTGTGGGGCGACAGAAACAGAGTTGTGGCCTATTTCCATTACTATCCAAAACGAGTTTCAGAGAAGTAGGTAAAAGTTTGCATTTCACTATACAATACATATCTGTATTAAATATTTATAAATTTTTAAAATAAGAATAAACAAATGTAAGTTTGATAGAGGTCAATTTAAGAGAGATATTACTACTAAATACGGGAATGTCTCACACCTCTATTATCTCTCTCGAAAGCTTACGGACCTAGAGACAAAAGGAAAACAAAAAATAATTCTATTTTTTTCTCAATTTTTGACAGTTTTTAATTTGAAAAATAGGGTTTTCTTTGCTTTAGCATACATCTGCAGTGTTAAAGACAGATGATACAGAAAATCCCATGTTGATATGAGGTATCATTCAAATTTCCGAAGTGTTTGACCTAATCACCACATATTCAGCTAGACAGTGTATGAATTTTGTATTTTCCATAGGTCACATAAACATGAGCGAGACAAAAACACAGCCTGGCTAATTTATGTATTTTATTGTTTTAAATTACTGGTCTTGGCTATTCTGAAGATACCAAACCAACAACAATATCTGCTGCCCAGCGTTGAAGCTCAGATGTTGGAAAAGGCTGTACAGTAACCCTATGGGAAAATTAATTGAGATGTGAGACCGGAAGTAACTTTAAGAAGGAAAAGCCGAACGTAACGTCCGTACTTTTGGTATATTTTATTAACGGCCGACATCTTGGATGACGGTTAGCTATGAAATATGTAAACCACCTTGCATAAATTATATTCAAAATTCATTATATAATAACAAGCTCACTAACATTTTACTAGATATTAGTGGTAACTTAGGAATGGCCATTGCATATATTGTGGACAAGTTTCATTTATATCCAGAGCTTTACAGAAGTAGAAATTATGATATGTTCCTGTTAAACTCTACGGGGGGAAAAACTTGTTGCTGTGAAGATAGCTGACAATAAAGAATACAGCCAAAACATCATTTGGGCATGTATAATTATGCTATTTTATAATAATTGCATACGCTATTGAAGAATATGTATACATGTACTCTGAACGACTTTAAAAATGCAACAGGAAAATAAACTAAGATAACTGAGATATTGCAATAGATATTAAATTTTAAAAGAAATTAAATTTTAATTTCATCTATTCAATAAACTTGTTAAATTCAGAGCATAACAGTACGACCCCCAAAAGCAAAAGTCGCAAAACTAATACCCGGTATATCCCAATATGCGTAGGAGATGTCAGGCGTGCATTGCCGCTAATGGTGGATATTTTGACTTTTGCTTTTGGGGGTAGTACTGTTATATTTTAAATTTAACAAGTTTAATGTTGATCAATTTGAATGAATTTATCAGTATTTCAACTGTAGATATGGTTGAATAGAATAGATGAAATTATTAAAATTTAATTTCTATTGAAATATGTCAGTTATCTTAGTTTATTTCCCTGTTGTGTTTTTAAAGTCGTTCAGTGTATGTATGAGGTTTAATGTGGCCTTTAACAGTCTTCCTGTCATACCTTGACGGTGTCTATTTGTAGCAGTGGGCTCAATGATCAGCTTTATCCTGAGTGCTGCTGAGCCACTGGAATACCACGTGAACAGGATGCCTAACCAATTAACATTATTTTGATACCGGGTCCACCATTCATAGCACTACCTTTATCAGCCAGGCAAGGGAGACAATGGAGCTAAAGAGTATCATAGGGGATTGAACCCACGACCTCTCACATTCAACCACTAAACCATCGCCACGATTAAGGAAGAGATGCTGTTTGAAATTCTCGGAATACTGGTCTTGTATGATAACAACGGAAATCCTAAATGATGGGTCACAACAACAATAAGACCAGAGTCTTTATTTGTTTGGTTCTCAGATTTTTTTCGGGAAGAGTTCCACAGGAGGAGAGAAAAAAACAATCTGAACCTTTATAAGTGTGTATGTTGTAATGGTGTTAGTCTCATTGTAAAACATAAAATGGACCTGAACATTTATATAACATGATCTTCTGCTTTAACGTTAAGTTTTAAACATGATAATTTGGTTGTTTGAAATGTTTGAACAAGAAAATAATAACGGATACTTTTTTTAACATTTGTTTGTCTTTTTTAAATAATTTTTTGGATTTGTTTTTCATTTTTGTAAAATTTAGGGTCGGAGAGAAAATTAAAAAACTCTGGCCTAATCTTAAGTTAACAACAGCGGCGTCAGAGGTGATGTTGTTTTTGTAAATCTGCCAAGTACCGCTGGCGAAATTATAGAACATGAACACGCATGTTAACACATACAGAGGGGAAAACATAAATATCGAAGTATTTGTAACTAAGCTGAATTTATAATTAGTATTATATCCGATTTTTCATCATTTATCCGTTTTATGTATCGTGACATATAGTATCATTCATCTATAAGACAGCAATCAATGAATGATCATATTCATTCATTTATTCTACCATTAATACTGAAAATGGGATCCCTTGGAAGTAACAAACACAAATAAGAGAGATTAGCAGTATACTCGGTTTTATTGAGGTAATATAAGATGAAACACCTCTCCAGCACCTTAGAATAAAACTTGAATAGAACTAAAATGACTTTCCGTGTTAAATGTTTAGCCATAATATCATAAGAACGATGCCATTTACGTATTTCACTTTGATTATATCTGTATTCCACATCTATGATCTAATTGGATTATTCCAAAGTTGTGTTGTAAAATGGAAAATCTGTCTTTTCTATATTATTATTGTTGTTTCGTGCTCTGATACTGCGTTTTGCGAATGCTACCATTCGACTTTGTGCCCTCAATGGTTTGTTCTCTTGTTGCTCTCGCTTCTGCCAAGTCACTTCTACCTTCTTTGTGACTTTCTAGGCTATTGTTTTTTGTATTTATATGTACACAAGCCCCTTTGTGTTTTGCTTATATTGCTTATTAATTCTGCATTGTTGGTTAGAGAATAGTTCATGGCGGGGATTTCTTTACTTACACTGTCCCGTTTTATTGGGATGACAGTTGGGTAAGTGTGAGGTTTGGTGCACCCTAGAACATGGTTTAACCCCACAACGACCTGTATTGCCACTGACCGTTCCAAGGCGGTAGCCTTATTATCAATCCTTTTGTGTTTGTGATGTCTTATTTGGCCTTTTATTCATCTTTAAAGTTGTTCTTTGTTTCTGTGTGTGTTTGTGGTTGACTGTCGTCCTTGAATGCTATTTGTCCTGTTCGATTTTTATATCTATATTTGTTATCTACTTTGATCGGTATGTATATTGTTGACTTAATTCTAGAAAAGATGTGTTCAACTAAACAGAAAATCAATTATCTTGTATAAGGTGCAAGTATCAGTACATTAATCAAATTATCATTATGTACAAAGTTATCTTGAAGCAGAAAGCATCAACACATGTTCTTTCATTATGAGAGAAAGCAGGTGTAGGTTTCACGAGACGAATTTTCAGGGTTAACCCCACACGTTTTTGTAACTTTGCAAATGTTTGCGGTCTCGTGTCGGGTGCAAAATGATTGAGAAAAGACGGTTCAAGTAAACATAAAATCAATCATCTTGCATAACGTGAAATTATCAGTACATTGATCGTCACGGAATGTGTGAAGAGCTACCTAGAAGCAAAGAGCAAAAACACGTTCTTTCATTTTGGAAGGAAGCAGGACCAATGTATAAGGCAAACCCCATATATTTTCATAATTTTTCAGATGTTTGGGGTCTCGCGTCGGGTGTAAAAAAAGAGGAGAAAAGATAGTTTTGTAGAAAAATGTCCAAGAGTGAGGAAGAAGGGGTTACCGACTTGGAAAGTTAATTAGGCAATATGGCCTACTGGTTAGTTTAAATCGATTTTATGTGTAAACAACCTCGCTATTATCATGTCGTCAGGGCCCAGATTTACAGTATAATAAAAGAATCTTCCATTAAAAGGAAATCTCTAAGAATAGAAATAGTTACACAAGTCTAACAGAAAATTCAGTCGACCAAAACCACACACCGAAACGATAAATAAGAGTCAACATTCGTGACATCACACAAAATAAAGAGGTTGACAATAAGGATACCGCATTGAAACGGTCAGTTTAGGCTTACATCAGGTACTAGGGTGCACCAAACCTCACTCTTACTCGTTTGTCATCCCAATAAAACTGGACTAAAGACATCCCCGCCTGCCTATATCCTCTAACAAATTAGGCATCATTAATAGGCAATATAGGTATGACTCAAAGATGATCTGTATATATGAACATAATAAACAAAAGCCTAGAATACCACAAAGTAAGTACTCAGTGACTTGGCAGAAGCCATAGTAACACAAGAATAAACCATCAAATGCACGACAAGATGCGATTGTCAACATCCAGAGAAATTAACAAACAATACACTGAAAATGTAATCAGCTCAGCAATGTGTCTAGCGTGTATAGTGATAGTGTATCATTTGGTAGCAAATTTATCAATTTTAATAAATTCCCTATGATGAATGCTAACATGATTCAGTATGTCAGTCGGTCGTTATTTTCCATAATGTTGTTTAAGCTTTTACAAGATTACTTCGATATTTGTACACTGAAAATAGGTGTTAATATTAAAATGTGTTTTTTATGACAAATGACATACTTTTAAAATAATACGTTTGTAGCCGTTTCTTCATTTCATTTTTTTGTTTAACTCGTAGCCTGCTAAGGGCGACTACAACAGCCTTTGCAACCAGTGTAAACCCAGATCAGCCTGATCAGGGTTAACACTGTCTGGCTGCTCTTCAGTCATTTAACCAAAACACCCCTTTGTAACATAAATGGAATGGTCTACATTTAAAGAAAGGACAGTCCAATATACACTCATAGCGGGCTAAGGGTTAAATATGAATCAAGTCTAGCCTGCAAGAACATCCTAATTATATCCCTATCAAACATTTAGACAGAAGGTGGTGGTAAATACGAGACATTAGAATCGCGGAATACCTTAAGCAAGCTGTTATGTATAAAAGTAAAAGTATTTATCTGTTCATAAACGAAGCAAAACATTGAAGTTGAATTAAATTGGGGTTTACGGCGCACAAAAAGGTTGTCTTGCGCCACATGAAAGAACATTACAGGCCATCGAATTTAAATATGAAGAGTGGGCCTAGAACTGGAGGGTTGCTGCACACTCTATTGTGAGCAGCCCATTTAGGTTAAAGTCACTATCATTGTTTTCTGCAACCACTCAAGTGAAATGGTCTTGTGGAAGATCTGTAATGAGCATGACAAAAATGATAAAATGGACATGCATTTATGGGGAGTTCTACCCACTGCAGGGCTGGCAGTGCCCTTTTATTCCCGGTATCTACACTGGCAAGAACATTGGAAAACCATTAAATTAATTTAAGCTTTAGTACGTGATTTAATTAAATTAATTGTAACAATACGCTTGCGATACCCTTTTCACACAATATGTCATCGCTTTTGGGTAACTAACGCGCGTTACGTCATTTAAGTCTTTGTTCCTCTATTACGGAATGATACCAAAAGTGAACATCTGCATGAAGAAATTAAATTGAGTACCTTGAAAAAGTTATTAGTGGATCCCCGTAGAAGTGTTCCGTATGGAATAGCTCCCTGGTTTGCCAGGTCGTCGGCACTCTTAATTGGTGATTCCATGCGTTTTACAGTTAGAAACGCGGCCAGGTTGGCAGTGTATGAAGAGACAAGGATCAGCGTAAAGAGATACCATACGCTTGCCACAAATCGTGTTGAAGACGCCTTTGGTGCAACGTCACTACCTATAGTCGACAGTTTAGCAATCATCAGCGAAATCACATACGAAATTGTATACATTCACTGGACAAGCAAGACATGTTCGCTACCTACATTCACGCGTCTAGAGCAAACATACGCTGGCGAGTTCTTCATCACACAATGTGTTGGTACATCGCCACAGAGTAGACATAAACTAGGAACGTGTCCCATGCTGATGCTACATGTACTTTCAGAAATTTCAGAATAGACATGTCACATGCTATGTATAATGTCAGAATAAATAGATACACGACGTTTGCTACATGCATCTGGTGGGCGATACATTTGAAATACTAGAACCGTAACGTGCCCGCAACGTGCATTTAACCTACACCAAACATATATTAAAATCAACATGTAACATGATTATTACACTCAGCATTAATTTATTAGACTACATGATATATGTTTCGAATACATATTTTTTTGTTGTTGCAATACATTTTATTTTTAAAGGAAAACAAGCAAATTTGTACCATGTTTAAGACCTTTGAAAATGTATAAATACCACCTTATGCGCCTGAAAAGGAATATTCTGACGTTTATGGTTAACAAACACGTTATCTGTTATTTTAGCAGAGTTATCTATTGTTTTAGCAGCGAAATGTTTAAGAAGAGTTATCTGTTCTTTTAGCAGAATAAGCTATTGTTTTAGCAGAGTTATCTGTTCTTTAACAGAGATTTCTATTGTTTTAGCAGAGTTACCTGTTCTTTTAGCAGAGTGAGCTTTTAGCAGAGTGAGCTATTTTTTAGCAGAGTTATATTTTCTTTAACAGAGATTTCTATTGTTTTAGCAGAGTTATCTGTTCTTTTAGCAGAGTAATCTATTGATCTAGCTAAGTACTCTACAGCTTAAAATTAATTCAAACAAGTGAAAGGATTTGCTAGAAAATGTAAAGCGTTAATACAGTACCTATCGTTGGCCAGCTCTAATGTATACTACTATTAAGCGAGGATCTAGGAAGGAATCCAAAAATCTACCAAAATTGTTAAGTTACGAACAAATACTTGCAAACGTTTTAAAGAAACTGCTATGTAACTAACAGTCTTTACTATTTTGATAGTGATTAAGACGTGATACGCACGTGATGCAGTGTTTATCAAGTTCAAGTGGCAAGATGGCGACATACGTGTTTACATCGTGCACAAGTGCCAGTATGGTACGGGACCAGATGGTGACATAGCAAAGCGTTGGTGTGCAGTGATGCGATTGAGAATGGTGTACTTGCCTGACAGAAAATGACTGCAAAGTGTACGTGTCATTGACAAGTATATACCAAAGAGATTTATAAGGGTTCACAGCATCAATCTCATTAAAATCATATCCTAATTAGGGTTTGATACTCTCCGCTATAGGATCTGACAATACTGCCTTGGAGATCACGTCAGATCGACCTTTCATCTAATCAATATTCATGAGAAGATCAACTAAATTCAACCAAAGAAATCGTGCGTTTCATATGCACTTCAGATGCCGTTCGAGTGAACTGAACAAACCAAAATCCACATAAAACACATAGATCCGAATGAAGATAAAGTATTCGTATGTTATTGCTGTGGATTGCACGATAAATTCAAAGAAATGCACTAAATGGCATGTTTTACATCCAAAATACGAAGAAAATTATAGGCGCTGTCATGTGTTTTGAAAATATATATTCCACCGAAATTATTACGACATTTGATATTCTAAAAATTAGGTCATAGTACAGCTGGCCCACTTAGCTCAGTTGACAGTGACGTCGACTATTGGCCCGCGAGTATAATTTTAGTGTGGGTTAATTCCCACGAATCGGCACATTGTTTTGTACCGCTATTAAATTCCGTCGAACAGTCTTTTTTTAAAGTAAATTTTCAATAATGGTTGGTTTGTTATGTTTGTCAACGCAATTATTTTGTGTTTTATACACTTAAAGTTACGGACATTGTCTCTTTCAATACCAAGCGTAGACTGCTCCACAGCGTTTTAATAAACGCACATCGTTTTAATGAACGCGACATGCGCAGTGACGAAATCTATACCGAACAATCGTGTAGGCTGAAATCTGATTGGCTAATCGTAAGGTCAATCTGACGTGACCTCCAATGCAGTGTTGTCAGATCATTAGTAGTGTAGAGAATCGTAGCGTGATAAAGGGTTTGATTTTAATGAGATTGCCACAGCACATACTGTTTGTGACTGCATTTCAGTCAGTTAAGGGTTTTAGTTATTGGAATATTTAAGTCAAGTGATATGTGCCTCCTATTTGTCTATCTTTAGAGGTGCAATTTAAAACTAAATGGGTAAGTTTAAAAGCTTCTAATATCTACCTTTTGTAAAAAAAAAAAAAATGAATATCGCTATTTTATGTCAGGCTAGAGGGTGTTTTTTTGGTCATCAAAAGCTTATATACCTACCTGTATACATTATTTACTGATTGATGTGTGTTTAAAGTTTATGTCAAACAAGAGCATTTTTGGTAACAGCTTATATACCTACATGTGTAAATTATGCATTGATTGTTTCTTGTCTACGTATCTTTAGGCAAGAAATTTCCCGGTTTTATCGGAGTCCATCCTCCGAGCACGTTAACGAATCATAGGAATATATTCGATAGTAAGAGTAGGGCATGTCACCGGATTCCTATGTACCCCCATAACCTCCCCCCCCCCACCCCCCCCTCCCCCCCCCCCCACCACCACCACCACCACTTCCCCACCCCCCACCCCACCCACCTCTCTGGGGAGGTTAGAAATAACATTAACAACTCGTTAATAAGCCGTTAAATAACAATTCGAGATACTTTTCGTAACGGGATATATACCGACCTGTATAAATGATAATTATGTATGTAAAACTCGAGAACTATACTTACGTAATATGGTTAACACCTACCCGAATATATTATTCATTGATTGTTGCTTATTTAAGAGTTATGTCAAACTAGTTTTTTTCGTAATAGTTTATAACCTATACGTGTATAGATACGTTGTAAAATTTATAACCTACCTGTATAGATAAGGTGTACGTCTGGCTACAGGATTTTTGTCGTTTGCTAACTCTTTCGTCGCCAAATTTCAAATGTCGTCTGCTAAATTTGAATTCAAATCTTTCGGTGCTACTTTATATATGACATGTTATGGAAAACATTCTTTACTGAGTGGCTAAAAGTGTAAACCTTAATCAGCCGGCATGTTATGTGTCGTACAAACCGATGTTTTCAACTGCGGCAGCGAAGGGGATAAACATTTCGTATTGACGTTTAGATACTGACCAATTGACGTTTTACATATATATAGAATGTCGCTGGTTTAGATTATGTATAGAGATACCTCCTGATTCTACTAACCTGTTTTAACTCTATATTGTCAACGATATATACCTTAAAGAAATTGTTGGTGGATCCTTTGACTAGCGTTCCATATTGTATCCTCGTCTGTTCAGACAGGTCTTCTGCATTTTTAATGGGCGAATCCATTCGCTGGACAGTCAGGAACGCGGCCAGATTAGCAGTGTAAGACGATATTATAATCATGGTGAAAAACCACCAAAGACAAGCAACTGCCCGCGTAGAAATAGCTTTTGGGGCAATTTCACAACCTGATTTCAGTAGTGTAAGAGTGAAAGTTAAGGTTTGTGCACAGTAAAACGACTAAAGCGTTAAACTATATTAAGAGGTCACCTGATTATACCTGTCACATTAATAAATTCGAATATTATTAAGTAAGGTTTTAATAGCTTTAAGTATGTAATACAGTAATCGTATTGAGTTTCGACTTTATTGAAATTCAAAATATATTAAATAAAATTTAGATAAAATCTTATTAAGTCTTTTTTTCCCCTACTTCCCTTTGACGACCTCTTATTACAGTCCACACTGGATATTTAATCTAACATCACACGTTCAACGTATGACGAAGAAGCATGACTAAATCCCATTGGTTAGTACACAGCTAGCACTACTAAGTAGACTATAAGCGAAAGCATATAGAGAATCTTACATCAGTGCTCTGTTTCTTATGAAAACATATGAAACAAGTTTAATAATGTTTATATTTAACGAGCTTTACGATATTTAAAGATCCTTAGCGTGTAAAATATTAAGATTGTTAAACGAGTTTTATATGTTTTATGCTAAAAGAACACGAATGTAAGATTGTTTTTATCATATGACATCCTTTGTTTGAGTTAGTTACTAAAATAAGGAGTAACTAGCAATACTCGCATTTAACAAATACAACATAAATTAGTGTTAAAAATTGTATGTTATTGCACATGTGCTAATAACGAAACGTCAAACAAGTGACGTCAATTAATAAGATCACAGTTGTTACTATTACACGCGCAAGCGTATAGAATATAAGCCATACTATAGTTATGCTGTAGCTATGCTGACAGGAACCAGATTTCGCCAAATTGCAGTGTTCTACGCGCATTTTAGTATGTATTTTAATAAAATTCCTTTACGAGTTACTCTTTGAAAAAGCTTTATATGAGCGTCTTATGATGCTTATATATGTAACAATTGACCTTTATATTACTGTTTTTTGTTATTATCTACTGATAAGCAATGACGAACTCTGGTCTCTGGACTAAAATGTAAGAAGCATTTCTATATATTTCGTTAAGTATACTATCGGTTAAAGCTCTATTTTTTATTTATAAGAATAATCAATTCTATATCAGTTCTACACAAACATTATATAATAACAACAATAACAGTAACATGTCTTCCTGCACAATATTCATATAGAATAAACAGTATCGTATTGTTGGTGAATCCTGAATTTGAATCCACGGATCAGCGTTTTATGCTAGGTATCTTGGATCACTTCCATATTTGGACTACAAAATGCATCGTTCGGCGCAATGATGTACCACGGCTCATACAGTTTTCATGTGATTCTGGTAAAGTTGCCGAACTTTTTTTTTCTGATCAAGTTATGACTGTCTCAGGTGACTAAGTTTGGATCTCATTTTGTATACGAAATCTCACGACTGCACGTGCAACTGGCATATAACGAGAGTTTTCGATAAAAACAATACCTGAGCCACGTGATCAGAGTCATAACATTTAAGCTGTCGAGCACTATTTCTAAAAGTTCTGAAAACGAGACATATTTGTCTTCTCTAAAGTTTGCTGCTTAATGTTATAAACAACGTATGCGTCGTAAGTTATATAGTGCAAATATCAAATAATACTACCATAGTACCATATACGTATTCTTAATCTGATTACACACAGCTCTTTCAACAATATTTTGTAATTTGTTAACCACTTAGTTTGATATGACAAGTATGTTAAATAAACGTTTTTCCCGTTACACAATGCGTATACAAATGTTTAAATAATAAACCATGTAAATACCCTACCTTGCTGCATGAGAGAACCAATGGTGAACCAAAGACTATTTAAAATCGTAAACTGATTTTCCACCTCTTCGGAGTCAACGTCACATGGATGCGGATTTTCCCATTCGTAGGGGGTAAATCTTGAAAATACATTTAAACATGTAAGAGATAATCTCTAACCATAGTAGTCATTCCTTGTACCCATATAAAATGTAAGGTGATAAACACGGTCTTTATCCCCAACCAAGTTTACTGTTAAAATTAAGGTATCTACTGTATGATTGAAACATGCACATTTTTTCAAACTGATTCAATATATGTATCTTTCAAAATCAAAATCTTGAAAACTTCGTCTCTTTACTCGGCCAATTTTTTTTATTTTACTCTTGAACCCTAAGGATAAAAACAGAGTGACTCAACCTACTAAAAACAAGATAAAATCTCAATATCTCTGCAATTAAAAATTATGACGTTAACATGTATCGTTTTGCCATTTGATCTACTAAGCTAACCTGCCAAAAAACGCCAAAATCACCCTGCACAACTTTTTATCAAACTCAATCCAGGTGTTCCGATCATATAATAATGTATATTTGCCGTTAAAAGTACAGATTTATTCACCGGTTTCATAATACTTTTACCCATGACTGAATATGCGTAAAATGAGTTATAAGTTAGTAACTCTTTAATTTGACGCTGCAGTTTTGGGATTTTACCTGGCTGGTTAAAGTCGTTTATATTGTGTCTATAGAGTTTGGATTCTCAAAATATGTAAGTTATATATATACCCCGCCGTCTGTAGTTTTAGAAACGGCGTACATCTGTTGTAAAATGTGCCTACTGATGGCTGGATAGGGACTTTAAACATTCAGCCTAACTTACCTTGCGGTAATAAAGAGCTGACAAACAGGTAGTCCGCCAACATTTGAATCCGTACGTTTATATCAGACATTTGACAAGGTCACACAACTAAAGATTAAATCTGGTGAGACTTGTGTCGCCTTCCGACAAATGATCCCTACCCTCGCTGAAGCCGACACACAGGTAGGTCGCTAACCCAGAAGTTTACATTCGAAACTGAACAAAGTTGACAAAAAACAACCTTACCTTGCTATAATAAACAGCATAAAGCTAACACAAAGGTAGGCCGCCAACATATAAATCCACACGTTTATGTCTAATGGTGACAGAAACGAGAATAACGCCGGTGGAGGCTTTTTCGGCTTCCTGTAGATAATTGTGATACCCAAGTTCAGAAACGGCTTAGTGAAGTCCACGACCTTGGCACGATCGTAAGTAATAGACATACCACCGGCAGCTAGATCAGGTCTCTACAAATGCAAAAACGAGACTATTTATCAATAGCTATTTAATATTGATTAACATAACCATAATTGTTTTTCATGATATATGTTTAATGTGACGTACGGACGGACAGACAATGAACAAATATAACGCAATATCGCATAAGTTCGGATGGCTTTTGGCCAGTACAGCTAATAACCCATCACAATGTGTTTTAGTTTCATACAAAAAGGGGCTAAGTGTGTATGATGTTCCTTCTGGTTTCATTAGTATATGCTTGGAACACTATAAATGCATATGGTGCTATTTAAGGTTTTGCCAAGTACTTGTTTTGTGATAAAGGTATAATTGAATCATATTATTATTAGGACCCAAACCCCCCACCCACACACCCCGAATAATATGGAGATCCTAGTACAATGGATAGCAAAACTGAACCTAAATAAACCAACGGAGATGCTTTCTTTTCGCACCACCATATGAAAAACATATTCGTTTCATAAGCAGTTTATTTACCAAATTGCAAATTATTAGTCCATGCAAGACATCTTCTATTTAAGAGGACACCTCGTTCTATGTCTTTTAAATAAAGGCTATCATGAAAAAGTGCAGAAGACGGTATTTCGATAAAGATAAACACACTACAGAAAGATACCTCATTAATATCACGGTGCATTAGATCCCCTACTGCACCAATCCATTTTCCGTTGACCTCACTGGCATAAAGTTTGTCCTTATTCTCGAACATTTTGTATTTAAAGCCGAGTCTTGCCGACAGAAGGTCAAGTAGGTCAACTATAAAACCTTCAAATATACTTCCATTTTCGTCCGGTTCATCTCTTCTCATTACATATGGTGCATCCTGTAGAGAAAAGGCATTTATGAGAATGAAAATTATTTGGCTTGTTGTTGAACCTATATACGGGAATCAGACTTAGCACTACGTTTACCAAAATGTTTCAGCCAATCAGCTGCCTCAGATTTTCAAATACTTGCACCATTTATTCATGAAGGTTTTATTACGAGAGGTCTTGATGATTAATATCGTGACGTATATCAAGAGGCTATCGATAAACATGTGGTAAACACTAAGTAGGATAGAAGCTATGAAGAGAACTCTTCTCCATTAAGAAACCGCCGTCGATCGCTGTGGTCCCTCAGTTTCGGTTTCTTAATCGTCAAGTTTCTCTTCATGTTCATAGCCTCTATCCTATAATTAGAGGTGACGATGCGTCAGTTGATTTACAGTAGCGAGCACGTGTCTGAGTTGGTGTGGTTGCGTGTGTACACGACCGTAAGAAAGGCATGCATACATTTATGTGATTACGTAAATCATGGAATTTGTTGATGTCTAGTATTGTGTGATCCTTTGTCTGTTTGAATAATGTTTTACGTCATTTTAGCACATTTTAGGCATATATGACAGTCGGCTTTTTCTTGGTCGAGGCACAGATCACGCCATATTTCCAGGGTAAAACCAGTACTGTGTGATCCTATATTGTGTACTGACGTACTTACGAAAACAGTGACGACACGAAGGGTCTTGTTTCTTAACCGCTCCAAGTCATCAATCTCCTTCTCTTTCGCTGAAAATGTTATATTTATACCCTTAGATCTCTGCCAGGTTCCAATCTAAAACAATAAATATAAATAAATACATACATTTCCATGATGATAACTCCCTTAAATACTTGTTTTTAATCATTTTAATGTTTGGATATGTTGCTACAGTGGTTATTCCTTTCATGAGAATGTTGAACACGTGACGGAATTATCTAACGTGAGTGGTCAAATGATATAGTTTACAACCGGAAGCCTATGGAGGCAGCCATTTGCAATTTGTAATAGAGTCTATTATATTAAGAGTTTATTCTATAATATCCAACCAAATGTATTAAGATAAATACATCGGAACATTTGAAATGTTTTACAACGTATCCTTACATAAAAAACAACATTTAATTTATATCTACATTAGTAATCATAAAGACAGCCATATCTTTCATTTATAAAAATGATATTTGGTATATCTTAAATAATACACATATGTTTATGTTAATATGTATTCCAGTTATTAACAGCATAGCCTCTACCTAACCATTGGATGCTTTTTTTTTTAAAGCATCGAACTTGTTTTTAATCTCAATGAGTCTGTTAGGTTTTCTAAATAACTTTAGTATTAATTTGCAGATATCTTTTGATAATTATTTAAATAATTTCAAGACAAATTGTTGACGAATCTTACGAATTGTTGGTTATAGTGCAGCAATAATATTTTAACTCCTGTAAAACAGCAGACAAAAACACTCTAGCTTTTATAACCTGGACATTTAATGAAATGCAAGCAGGTTTAAAGTGAAAATGATACTTGATTCACAAAATGACATGCTTATTTGAGCAATTGATTAATACTTAACATTCTCATTATTTTCATCTAAAAACGGATGGCATAACATTTAAAATATTGTAAATGCAAAACATAACTAGTACCTTCAATACGCCGTTCTTTTCTAGTTTAGTGATATCCAAATCAAAATCCCTCCGTGTGTCATTTAGAATGACAATTCGACCTGAAAGTCCGTCGAAAGTCGTCTGCAAAAAAGGACATCACTGTTCAGGTATTTTGCAATTTGAAGACCCGTATGGGAATATTTGTGTTAAGTTTAATATGTTCCACTATTAAGAAGTCATGAAAACAATCCTATACCTTCTTTTAATAACAAATTATGTATGTCAAAAGATGCACTGTATCACAACCTACTCACCCTAACCACAAACCGTCCCTCCTTCCATCCCTCCCTCTCTAACTACCTAGCTACCTACCTACCTATACCTACCTACCTACCTACCTACCTATACCTACCTACCTACGTACCTACCTAGTTATATAAACATGTGTTGTTATATAAACATTGGTAGTTATATAAACAATAAACACTGGTGGCTATATAAACACTGGTGTGGCTATATAAACACTAGTTTGGCTATATACATACTGGTGACTATATAAACACCTGTGTGGCTATACAAACACTGGTGGCAATATAAACACTGGTGACTATATAAACACCGGTGTGGATATACACACACTGGTGGCTATATAAACACTGGTGGCTATATAAACACCGGGGTGGCTATACAAACACTGGTGGCTATACAAACGCTGGAGGCTATACAAACACTGGTGGCTATATAAACACTGGTGGCTATATAAACACTGGTGGCTATACAAACACTGGTGACTATATAAACACTGGTGGCTATACAAACACTGTTGGCTATATAAACACTGGTGGCTATATAAACACTGGTGGCTATATAAACACGGATATGTCTATATAAACACTGGTGGCTATACAAACACTGTTGGCTATATAAACACTGGTGGCTATACAAACACTGGTGGCTATATAAATCACTACTCTCCTATTTAAGTAGTCTGTTGTTACATAAACACTGTTAGTTATATAAACACTTACCGACGCATGCAGTTTGGTAGCTTTTTAAACACTGGTGGTTATATAAATAACTACTAACTGACTCATGTAGTTTGTAGTTATATAAATCACAACTTACCGATTTCATGTAGTTCAGTAAGCTGCTGCCTTCTGCCCATGCTTCCTTCTTGCTACACGATAAAGGTTGCGTGGAGAAATTTGGTTGAGCCAGTTGAGACAGAGCCAGGGCGAATAGATGTACAGCGTCGTACATCAGCGCCGTCTCCGTCTGAAAAATATTTCAAATATTTACATATTTTAAGATTATTTTTTTTCTTTAAAACAAATTATATATTCCAATAGTGTACCTATCAATGTATCCCCAATACTGGGGCGCGGGGTTGAGGTAGGGGAAGCAGCTGGCATGCTCACTACTCAGGGGATAAGACAGTAACGAATTTCCGGTAAGGGACATTGGAGCGACAACGATGCCACTATATTAGGGAATTGAAGCAGAGCACGGTAATGAACAATGTTGAAAGAATTGATCAAATGTTCCGTAATTTTGAAATGTTAAATATTATTGATCATCCAAAATTAGTATGTGTAATCACTCCAATCCCGGGGATTTTGACTAAGCACGGTCCTAGGGTTGGACATTAGACAATCAATGTGAACATGTATCTAATTCCCCTGAGTGTGCCCGTCGCTTCCCCAGTTTTGAAATGAACAAAGTAAAAAAAAAAATCCCTTCAATACACTGGCGGGATCACATTGATTTGGGCAAGTCCGTACTACCTTTCCCTCAAGTCTTATTTACAGTGTATTTTAGGGTGCCTCGACATCAAATATGAATCGAGATTTTTTTTATTACTTGCTATATGTTTTCATACCTGATGTGGTTAGATAGAATGTAAAATCTGTTTACAATATTGCCATAGCCAGCCGTTTTGCTTCACAAAGCTAAAAAATCATTTTTACCCCCCACCCGCACCTCCGTTGTTTACATTTTTTAAGTCACCCTACCCTAGAAAAATGGAATGTTCCGCCGTCGCCATTTTGGTTTTTGGCTGTCACTAAAATTACATGTACATGTGGGGTCAAAATGATTTTTTGACTTTGCGAAGCTAAGCGGATGGTTACGCGAAGATTGCAAACAGAATCAGGAGCGACTGTTTTCATTCTATTCAACCATATCAGGTATGAACACATATAGACATATCAGGTATGAACACATATAGACATATCAGGTATGAACACATATAGACATATCAGGTATGAACACATATAGACAAATCAGGTATGAACACATATAGAAAGTAATAAAAAAAATCCTCGATTCATATTCGACGTCTAGGCGCCTGAAGTGGCGTAGTAGTTTATAAAATATAACAGTTTTACTCTAAAAACCTGGCGTACATCCACTCTTTGTCCCCTTGCAGTTATATAAACACGGGTAGGTAAATCACTAATAGCCGAATTCATGAAGTTCAATAAACTGTTACCTTCTGTGGTAGTTTCGGGTCAATGTAAAAATATGTTTATGCAAACACACCAAACACAAATTAAATAAGGCTTCATTAAATAAGGCTTCTGAACGTCTCCAAAAACGCGGCTTATACGTAACATATACATGGACAGGTTATTCTTACCATTTAAAAACAACCAACGCACTTGCATTTTCCGCTGTCCCAGAGCGGAGAGCGGATATTTACTCACTTGTATTGCCCTCTGCCTCAGGGATGGAGATTTACTTACCTGTGTTGCCCTTAATCCGAGCCTTCTCTAAAACCGTTTGTTTTCTCTGCCTTTTTTTTTGTTGTTGTTGGGGGGTGGAGAGTGGGGGTGGGGGGTGGGGGTGGGGGGGGGGTGGAGTTGTGGTGGGGGTGGAGTTGTGGTGGGGGATGACTATCAACACACAGTCAAGCAATTTCAACGATGTTTGCGGCGTCGGGTCGTTTTTTACGACAATTTAGCCTAATATATCGATATATTAATGTTTATTATACCAAGTTGCAATTATAAAACTGCACATGTAATGATTGCAGTGACACAATAAAACATTTATGTTTTGAAGTACACTTTTATTTACTATAACCGCCATATTGTCATTTTGCTTATAATTAAATTTCCGTGATATTCTCGCGCGAGGTGAAGGCATTCATATTCCCCTCATCAAATAACTCCTCCATCAACTGACAACATCGAAGGATTTTAGGAGTGGAACGAACTCTTCTCGGAGCATAATTAGGGTCTAAAATTTAACGCTAAACAATTGGATGTTTTTCAGAAAAGTGCGAGTGCCAAAAGGAAAAGTTGGTCGCAATTTTAAAATTGTTTGAATTTTGCGGGAAATATTTATCGGCGCATGTGACACATGACCTGAATAACAACAAATGTCGGAAATTTTAATATTGTTTAACTTCGTCTGAAAAGGGTTGACCGTTAAAACTTTAATAATATTAATATAAAACATATTTCGGTTCAAATAGGTAAATAAATGTATTGTTAATCGCTTTAGATGCTTGAAATGTTTAATTCAATGCATACTTTTTTTTTTAGATATATTTACTTAAAACCAAGAGGGTAGGTAGCTCCTCTCCCGCGAGGGATGCCCGTGATTTTACTATAGGAACCGCTCTGACCGTACACAGCCAGATGAAATATCAAAAACGTAAAAAGGGCTGGTAAGGTCAGAGAAGGCTCGGATTATATTGCCCTCTGTCTCAGGAGCGGAGATTTTCTTATATGTACTGCTCTCTGTCGCAGGAGCGGATATTTACTCACTTGTATTGCCCTCTGCCTCAGGAGCGGAGATTTACTCACTTGTATTGCCCTCTGTCCTAGGAGCGGAGATTTACTCACTTGTATTGCCCTCTGTCTCAGGAGCGGAGATTTACTCACTTGTACTGCCTCCTGTCTCAGGAGCGGAGATTTGCTTACTTGTATCGCCCTCTGTCTCAGGAGCAGAGATTCACTTATTTGTATTGTCCTCTGTCACAGGAGCGGAGACTTGCTTACTTGTACCGCCCTCTGTCGCAGGAGCGGATATTTACTCACTTATTTTGCCCTCTGTCCCAGGAGCGGAGATTTACTTACTTGTACTGCCCTCTGTCTCAGGAGCGGAGATTTACTCACTTGTATTGCCCTCTGTCTCAGGAGCGGAGATTTACTCACTTGTATTGCGCCACTGTCTCAGGGGAGGAGATTTACTCACTTGTATTGCCCTCTGTCTCAGGAGCGGAGATTTACTCTCTTGTATTGCCCTCTGTCTCAGGATTAGAGATGTACTCACTTGTACTGCCCTCTGTCTCAGGAGCGGAGATTTTCTCACTTGAATTGCCCTCTGTCACAGGAGCGGAGATTTACTCACTTGTATTGCCCTCTGTCTCAGGAGCGAAGATTTACTCACTTGTATTGCCCTCTGTCACAGGGAGCGGAGATTTACTCACTTGTACTGCCCTCTGTCTCAGGAGCGGAGATTTACTCACTTGTATTGCCCTCTGTCCCAGGAGCGGAGATTTACTTACTTGTATTGCACTCTGTACCAGGAGCGGAGATTTACTCACTTGTATTGCCCTCTGTCTCAGGAGCGGAGATTTACTCACTTGTAATGCCCTCTGTCTCAGCAGAGGAGATTTACTCACTTGTACTGCCCTCTGTCTCAGGAGCGGAGATTTACTCACTTGTATTGCACTCTATACCAGGAGCGGAGATTTACTCACTTGTATTGCCCTCTGTCTCAGGAGCGGAGATTTACTCACTTGTACTGCCCTCTGTCTCAGGAGCGGAGATTTACTCACTTGTACTGCCCTCTGTCTCAGGAGTGGAGATTTACTCACTTGTATTGTCCTCTGTCTCAGGAGCGGAGATTTACTCTCTTGTATTGCACTCTATACCAGGAGCGGAGATTTACTCACTTGTATTGCCCTCTGTCTCAGGAGCGGAGATTTACTCACTTGTACTGCCCTCTGTCTCAGGAGCGGAGATTTACTCACTTGTACTGCCCTCTGTCTCAGGAGTGGAGATTTACTCACTTGTATTGCCCTCTGTCTCAGGAGCGGAGATTTACTCACTTGTATTGCCCTCTGTCCTAGGAGCGGAGATTTACTTACTTGTATTGCACTCTGTACCAGGAGCGGAGATTTACTTACTTGTATTGCCCTCTGTCCCAGGAGCGGAGATTTACTCACTTTTATTGCACTCTGTACTAGGAGCGGAGATTTACCTACTTGTATTGCACTCTGTACCAGAAGCGGTTATGTACTTACTGTTATTGCCCCCTGTCTCAGGAGCGGAGATTTAGTCTGCTAAATTTAACTGACATTGCCCTATGTCACAGGAAAGGGATTTACTCACTTTTATTGCCCTCATTCCCAGGAGTGGAGATTTTCCCGTATTTTTATTGCTCTCCATGATCCCCCACTCTGTCATTATTTCCATAACTTGCGGTCTTTGTGGGTCAATCAGACGCATGGCTGTTATATTGACGCCGTTATACCGGTAGTCGCCTAAATCCACCAAACCGAGGTCCTGTAGAGTAATAGGGATGTGTATTAAATCAAATATAATTGAATTATCATATTTTTACAAGTATTGTTTTTTGTTGAGAATGATGTAATTTTGTTTTCTGGACTTGTTTTTTCCATTTTATATATGCGTTTTTTTTTTCTTTTCATCTGTTTCAATTTCCGAAAAAAATAAACTTGTCTGACAAATAAACTTACTAAACAGATAACGTATACATTGGAAACTGTATAATATTACCCTTAAATTGAGTCTTCGTCAAACCAGATAACCAAAGAGACAGACATCAGAACTCACAACACTAAAGCACGACCATAGAACCAGAGACCCAGTTTTAGGATCCACAACAACACACACTAATTGCGTGTGATATATATTACCTGATATACAGATTCACCTGCTATCAGGAGCTAGACCGGGTACCATAAGGTCAATCTGATGGAACGCAAAAGTAGTCCCAGGTAAACTATTGAGTAAGTTACTGTGAAGCATAGAAGTGGTGAAAGACGTATTGAATGTTTTCCTTTATTTCTGAAACATTTAACTTACTTCTGGTGAAACCCATATCAAAATTGAAGGTAAGAAGGACATGATGCACTACTTTTTGTAAAGAACAGTTTGAAGTGTACTTTGCTCATTTTGACCGCATAATTCAAAAAGAAGGTGGTTACTTTCAGTTTGGAAAATAATTTGGAAACTAGACGGGTGTTCCGCGGAACACGTGTGTCGTCTGTCAGCGCTTTGTCAGTATAACAAGGTTTTTTGGACCCAGATGAATGACCTTGACAAACTGGCCTGACTAAGTTTTCGTGAATAAAAAAATGAGTATTTAACCCATATAATGACCTTCAGTGTGACCTTGACCTTTATATTTTAGTATGGCCATGTCGATGTTGTCATGATGAGTATATATTGAAAGTTTGATGAAGAAACATCAAGAAATGAGAAAGTTATAGCCAACGTTAAGTTTTCGTGACGGGCGTTCGTGAAGACAAAATGAGTATTTAACCCATATAATGACCGTCAGTGTGACCTTAACCTTTATATTTTAGTATGGCCATGTCGATGTTGTCATGATGAGAATATATTGAAAGCCTGATGAAGAAATATCAAGAAATGAGAAAGTTATAGCCAACGTTAAGTTTTCGTGAAGAAAAAATGAATATTCAACCGATATAATGACCTTCAGTGTGACCTTGACCTTTATATTTTAGTATGGTCATGTCGAAGTTGTCACGATGAGTATATATTGAAAGTTTGATGAAGAAATATCAAGAAATGAGAAAGTTATAATCAACGTTAAATTTCGTGAAAAAACAATGAGTATTTAACCCATATAATGACCTTCAGTGTGACTTTGCCCTTTATATTTTAGTATGGTCATGTCGATGTTGTCATGATGATTATATATTGAAAGTTTGATGAAGAAATATCAAGAAATGAGAAAGTTATAGCCGACGTTAAATTTTCGTGAAGAATAAATGAGTATTTAACCGATATAATGACCTTCAGTGTGACTTTGCCCTTTATATTTTAGTATGGTCATGTCGATGTTTGCATGATGAGTATATATTGAAAGTTTGATGAAGAAACATCAAGAAATGAGAAAGTTATATCCAATGTTAAATTTTCGTGAAGAAAAAATGAGTATTTAACCGATATAATGACCTTCAGTGTGACCTTGACCTTTATATTTTAGTATGGTCATGTCGATGTTGTCATGATGAGTATAATTATATTGAAAGTTTGATGAAGAGATTTCAAGAAATGAGATAGTTATAGCCAACGTTAAGTTTTCGTGAAGAAACAATGAGTATTTAACCCATATAATGACCTTCAGTGTGACCTTGACCTTTATATTTACTATGGTCATGTCGATGTTGTCATGGTGAGTATAATTATATTGAAAGTTTGATGAAGAAATATCAAGAATTGAGAAAGTTATAGCCGACGTTAAGTTTTCGTGACGGACGGATTGACGGACTGACTGGCGGACGGACGACAAAGTGATCCCTATGTATCGCATTTTTCTTCGAAAAGTCGACGCAAAAAAGCAGGTCACGCCATCATCTAAGTCCCATTTATGTGTTGCACTGGGCCTGACTTATACTACATCGTGTGTGGTATACCAGCATAGTTAGTATTGGATATTTTCGTATAGGTGTATTAACAACCATATATGTAAAAAATAATGGTGTTCTAGGTCCATCAGGTTTAGACATCATCAAGGGCGATAACTATGTAACACATGCGTTGATATGGTTCATTGCCGACCCGCAAACATTTGGTGAACATTTAAAAACAGTTTCCCAAGCTTATCGTGTAAACTCGAATGTGCCAATGGATGACAAATGACCACGACAGATGACCACGAACAACGACGGTTGACGAAGAACGTCGAAAGACAGACAACGCCATTCCATGTGCTTAGCAAGTGGACAATTATAAGACTTTGTTACCATATAAAATGGACAACAGAACAAACACATCTAACACAAATATGCTTGATGGAGGTAATTAAGTAAATGCTACTTACTAGTGTTGTGAAGTGGTAGTGGTAATACTCCGACATCATGTCAAGTTTGGCGGCCTGAAAAGTGTAAGGCATCCATCTATAGGTACGAAACCACCAATTATTTCCCCATTGACAATGTAGCATACACAAGGGTACAATGATAGTCACTCACAAAGTGTATGCATATATTCGAAATTTGGAAAATATTCATCAATAACCCGGTAAAACTTATCAATATACAACAACAAAATAGAATTTAATGGGATATTTTCCCTTACTTACAATGCCCATTTCCAAAAAAGGAGGGATTACTTTTTATAATCGGAACTACATTCGACTACACCTTCAAGGTTTATATGCAATTGGTGGTGGTAAACCTATACGACTACAGAAGATATCTAGATGTTTGTTTGCGTTTGTTTGGTGTTTAATTTCATTTTCCAGCACATTTTAGGCTATGTATGACGATCGACGTTTAGTGGTAGAGACAGACCACCCACGTATTTCTGGGTAGAACCGGTACTGTATACCTCCCACCATCCGTAAGAATCTTCACTTTCAAATTTACCGGTCGAGCTCCTAGTCGGATTCGAAACCGCAGCGGTGAGAGGCGAGAAGGTTTCAAACTCAGCGTCTCTACCCTCTCGACCACGGAAGCACTTAGATTTAAAATAGCATGCGATTAGGATTATTTAAAGGATGGGTCAGATTTTTTATGAACTCTCCGCGAAAAAAGAAAGCGTGGTGGGTTTGCGTGCCAGTTATCGGATGTGATCGACTGAAACAATAACAAACCTTACTTCGAGTGATAGAATTCCCGATAATTGGACCCACCTGTGAATTATCTATTTATTACATGTCAACATATACATGTACTCTTATCCGTTTTATGATGTTTACTAGTTTTAAGACTAGTTCCGACCAAAATAACATTGTGAATTTCATAACTTATATAAAGACTGTTATTTTCTTCAGCGTTGGGTGAACAATCTTAGTTAGTCAAATATATGAGTAATTAAGAATTTATTTCTACGAGTAATCATAGTGTCGTCTAAAATGCGTGAATTCATTAAATACCGGGGTTCTCTTGTAGCAATATCGGGTGGATGTCAATCATGCTGTATCAGTGGTAACTCTGCTGAAAAATACATTTTCTTATCTCTAATATGCTGTGATTGGCTAAAAGCACTAGGGGTAAATTTGAATATTGTAGCAGACAACAAAATATACTTTTAGGATATATCATTTTCAGCTCGACTATTTGAAGAATAAGAGAGCTTATGTAATCACCCCGGCGTCGGCGTCCCACATCAAGGTTTGTGTGTAAGCTGTGTTTACAAATCTATGTCTCTTACATTTCTTATCCTAGCACAACTAAATTTGGCCATGGGCTTCCTTATAGCATTATCTTAACCACTGCATAAGCAATTTTGGTAACCCATGGGCTCCCACGGAACGCAAATTCTGATAGGCCATAAAATGTGTCCCATTTCACATAAGATTTTGCGTGTAAGATGTGTTTACAAGTCTATATCTCTTACATTTCTTATCCTAGCACAACCAAATTTGGCCATGAGCTTCCTTATAGCATTATCTTAAGGGCTGCTTAAGTAGTTTTGTTCCTGTAACCCTGGGCTCCCATGGAACCCAAATTCTGATAGCCCTTAAAATTTGTCCATTTCACATCAAATTGTGCGTGTAAGCTGTATTTACAGGTCTATAACTCTTACATTTCTTGTCCTAGCTCAACTAAATTTGGGAATTGTTTTCCTTATAGTATGTTGTAAATGGTTGCGTAAGTAATTTTGTCTTCTGCTAATTCTGAGCTTCCATGGAACCCAAATTGTAATGGCCCATAAAATGTGAAATAATGGCAGATCTAGATTTGCATTTTAGCATGTATATATCTATAGTTTTGGTTTGGGATTTCTGATAACATTATGCATCTTATTCATATTCACCGATATTGGGGCATGTACTCCCTGCCTGCCCCGGGCCCACCCCCTCATCCCCACCACCAATACCCAGTATTTTTTTATTTTTTTTATTTTTTATATTTGTTTGTGTTGTTTTGGTCATTTCTTCCACATACAGCTATGTTGACCCCCCGCACCCCACCCGCACCCCAACACACACCCCACAAGGCCTTCCCATCCCACACTCCTTTCCACACTCGAAACTCGATTTTTTTTTACATCTTTCTGTGGTGTTTTGGTCAATTCTGACACATATAGCTATGTGGCCCCCCCCCCCCCCCACTCCCACACCACTCCACCCCCACTCCGCCCCCACTCCCACTCGAAAGTATTTTTTTTATTTTATTACATATTTATGTTTTGTTTTGGTTACCCCACCAAATCCCATCCTATCCATCACCCAACCCCATCATCACCATCACCCGAATGTGTTTTTTTTTCTTACATATGTCTGTGTGGTTTTGTTTTATCAAATCTACACCTATATAAATGATGATTGTTTTCATTTAATCTGCCATTATTTGGATATTAACATTTTAATTTGAACGCAATCATTTACATATAAAACAATTTCGATTAAATTCAGATACACAGATAAAATATCAATAATTTTTTTTGTCAGATACCCCTCCCTCCCAGAGTTGCCTTTCGGCGACCACAAATTGCTTTAAAATGACAGCAATTTTGGATTAAAACTGATAAAAATAAAATTTCACACCCTGCCCCAAATTTTACTATAATTTGTATGCGATTCTAACAATAATTTTATATCGGCCCGAGTTTCTATACCCGCCCCGCCCCACAACCCCACCCCACATTGTTTTAGCCTTGTTTTCTGATGGTATATACGGGCTATATAATTTATTCTCTGAAAAATCGAATAGTCGTGCTGCGCTGCTCTCCGACAGCTCTAGTTAAGTATTGAATTGATTCCATATTTTACTTGTCAAATCTCCATATATTCAAGAACAGTTGTGCCAAATTTCAAATAATTCAGTGAGGTATGGATATCTAAAAAAATAAATCTTCACCTGCATTGCTTATAGACAGTGTAGTGTATAGCAACAAAGCAGACATTTTCTCTTGAATCTGCTTTTATAGCGTGACTCAGGTCTTTAATGAAATAAATACTGAACAGGGAGATAAAATGTTAAAAAAAAAAGAAAAAAGCAAAGAATGTCTTTGCGTCGGAAGACAAAACCTTACCAAAACATGCTATGAATACTGATGTTTACTGACGAATGGATGAAAACATAACATCATGTGTAATGAATTAGCAAAGCTTATGTGCCAGGGAAATATTCCAATCATTGAGTGTGCCAGCGATCCGATAAGTATGTAAGGTGGAAACATCTTTGTTTTTTACTGTGATTTTCGTTCAATTACTATCAACGCACTTATGATCGTAGATGCTAGCTGTATTTAGTCCGCGATTTGTCGGAGAACGACATTATCCGTACCTTTGACTGGTTCCCTTCTCAGTTGGAGTGTTCTGTTAACTGTTTGAAATAATAAGCTCGTGACTCAGTCTCAAAGGGTATAGAATTTCGGTCTCTGTCTCAAATGGTATAGAAGTTCGGTCTCTGTCTCAAATGGTATAGAAGTTCGGTCTCAGTCTCAAAGGGTATAGAATTTCGGTCTCTGTCTCAAATGGTATAGAATTTCGGTCTCAGTCTCAAAGGGTATAGAAGTTCGGTCTCTGTCTCAAAGGGTATAGAATTTCGGTCTCAGTCTCAAAGGGTATAGAAGTTCGGTCTCTGTCTCAAAGGGTATAGAAGTTCGGTCTCAGTCTCAAAGGGTATAGAATTTCGGTCTCAGTCTCAAAGGGTATAGAAGTTCGGTCTCTGTCTCAAAGGGTATAGAAGTTCGGTCTCTGTCTCAAAGGGTATAGAAGTTCGGTCTCTGTCTCAAAGGGTATAGAAGTTCGGTCTCAGTCTCAAAGGGTATAGAAGTTCGGTCTCTGTCTCAAAGGGTATAGAAGTTCGGTCTCAGTCTCAAATGGTATAGAAGTTCGGTCTCTGTCTCAAATGGTATAGAAGTTCGGTCTCTGTCTCAAATGGTATAGAAGTTCGGTCTCTGTCTCAAATGGTATAGAAGTTCGGTCTCTGTCTCAAATGGTATAGAAGTTCGGTCTCTGTCTCAAATGGTATAGAAGTTCGGTCTCAGTCTCAAAGGGTATAGAAGTTCGGTCTCTGTCTCAAATGGTATAGAAGTTCGGTCTCTGTCTCAAATGGTATAGAAGTTCGGTCTCTGTCTCAAATGGTATAGAAGTTCGGTCTCTGTCTCAAATGGTATAGAAGTTCGGTCTCAGTCTCAAAGGGTATAGAAGTTCGGTCTCAGTCTCAAAGGGTATAGAAGTTCGGTCTCTGTCTCAAATGGTATAGAAGTTCGGTCTCTGTCTCAAATGGTATAGAAGTTCGGTCTCTGTCTCAAAGGGTATAGAAGTTCGGTCTCAGTCTCAAAGGGTATAGAAGTTCGGTCTCTGTCTCAAATGGTATAGAAGTTCGGTCTCTGTCTCAAATGGTATAGAAGTTCGGTCTCTGTCTCAAATGGTATAGAAGTTCGGTCTCAGTCTCAAAGGGTATAGAATTTCGGTCTCAGTCTCAAAGGGTATAGAAGTTCGGTCTCTGTCTCAAAGGGTATAGAAGTTCGGTCTCTGTCTCAAAGGGTATAGAAGTTCGGTCTCTGTCTCAAAGGGTATAGAAGTTCGGTCTCTGTCTCAAAGGGTATAGAAGTTCGGTCTCAGTCTCAAAGGGTATAGAAGTTCGGTCTCTGTCTCAAATGGTATAGAAGTTCGGTCTCTGTCTCAAAGGGTATAGAAGTTCGGTCTCTGTCTCAAAGGGTATAGAAGTTCGGTCTCTGTCTCAAAGGGTATAGAAGTTCGGTCTCAGTCTCAAATGGTATAGAAGTTCGGTCTCTGTCTCAAAGGGTATAGAAGTTCGGTCTCTGTCTCAAATGGTATAGAAGTTCGGTCTCTGTCTCAAAGGGTATAGAAGTTCGGTCTCTGTCTCAAATGGTATAGAAGTTCGGTCTCTGTCTCAAAGGGTATAGAAGTTCGGTCTCTGTCTCAAATGGTATAGAAGTTCGGTCTCTGTCTCAAAGGGTATAGAAGTTCGGTCTCTGTCTCAAATGGTATAGAAGTTCGGTCTCTGTCTCAAAGGGTATAGAAGTTCGGTCTCTGTCTCAAAGGGTATAGAAGTTCGGTCTCAGTCTCAAAGGGTATAGAAGTTCGGTCTCTGTCTCAAATGGTATAGAAGTTCGGTCTCTGTCTCAAAGGGTATAGAAGTTCGGTCTCTGTCTCAAAGGGTATAGAAGTTCGGTCTCAGTCTCAAAGGGTATAGAAGTTCGGTCTCAGTCTCAAATGGTATAGAATTTCGGTCTCTGTCTCAAAGGGTATAGAAGTTCGGTCTCTGTCTCAAATGGTATAGAAGTTCGGTCTCTGTCTCAAATGGTATAGAAGTTCGGTCTCAGTCTCAAATGGTATAGAAGTTCGGTCTCTGTCTCAAAGGGTATAGAAGTTCGGTCTCTGTCTCAAAGGGTATAGAAGTTCGGTCTCAGTCTCAAAGGGTATAGAAGTTCGGTCTCAGTCTCAAATGGTATAGAATTTCGGTCTCTGTCTCAAAGGGTATAGAAGTTCGGTCTCAGTCTCAAATGGTATAGAAGTTCGGTCTCTGTCTCAAATGGTATAGAAGTTCGGTCTCTGTCTCAAATGGTATAGAATTTCGGTCTCTGTCTCAAAGGGTATAGAAGTTCGGTCTCTGTCTCAAATGGTATAGAAGTTCGGTCTCTGTCTCAAATGGTATAGAAGTTCGGTCTCAGTCTCAAATGGTATAGAAGTTCGGTCTCTGTCTCAAAGGGTATAGAAGTTCGGTCTCTGTCTCAAAGGGTATAGAAGTTCGGTCTCTGTCTCAAATGGTATAGAAGTTCGGTCTCAGTCTCAAATGGTATAGAAGTTCGGTCTCTGTCTCAAAGGGTATAGAAGTTCGGTCTCAGTCTCAAAGGGTATAGAAGTTCGGTCTCTGTCTCAAAGGGTATAGAAGTTCGGTCTCAGTCTCAAATGGTATAGAAGTTCGGTCTCTGTCTCAAAGGGTATAGAAGTTCGGTCTCAGTCTCAAAGGGTATAGAAGTTCGGTCTCTGTCTCAAAGGGTATAGAAGTTCGGTCTCTGTCTCAAATGGTATAGAAGTTCGGTCTCTGTCTCAAATGGTATAGAAGTTCGGTCTCAGTCTCAAAGGGTATAGAATTTCGGTCTCAGTCTCAAAGGGTATAGAAGTTCGGTCTCTGTCTCAAAGGGTATAGAAGTTCGGTCTCTGTCTCAAAGGGTATAGAAGTTCGGTCTCTGTCTCAAATGGTATAGAAGTTCGGTCTCTGTCTCAAATGGTATAGAAGTTCGGTCTCTGTCTCAAATGGTATAGAAGTTCGGTCTCTGTCTCAAAGGGTATAGAAGTTCGGTCTCTGTCTCAAAGGGTATAGAAGTTCGGTCTCTGTCTCAAAGGGTATAGAATTTCGGTCTCAGTCTCAAAGGGTATAGAATTGTCTCAAAACGATAAACAAAAAGAAGGACGGGAATCACTCTAATAGTATCTTATTATTTAGACGAACAATCAGTTGCAATCTGCTTGTCTGACAGCAAGCATGCCGTAGGAGATTAGAAACCTCGTTATATACACTCAACTGTAGACTGGCTGTCGTCGCAGTTTTGTTTTTTAATATTTTGCAATCAAACTCAAAATAAAATCTTTTCTGAATAGCTCTAAACCACTTACGTTTGAAGCCAATAATTCAAAGGGGACTTAATGCAAATCATTTTATTTGATGATAGTTTGATTTCTCAAATAGTATGAACATTAACAAACATAAGGACTTAGCCAGTCTAACTCAACTGTTGTGACTTACGGTAAGCCATCAGGGTCGTCAAGCTAGTATAGTTACGCGTAACCAACTTATAATAAGCGTATCATAAACAACCAATGACAATCCGTAATTATAGTACACGTCCGCGCGTAACCATAGCGTAAATGATACCGTTTTGGCCAAGAGGGTCATGCGATCTAATGTTACGCGTAACGGAAGTTAAGCATTACATTAGCATCTCATTTCATTGACTGTTAAGTTACGCATAATGTGTTTTACGCGTAACATAAGGCACTATGTTACGCGTAACATAACATCTTAACATAAAATTTCATTGTTGGTAATGTTACACATAACATAACTTGGCTACACGTAACACAATCACAATAAGATGTTAAGATAATCATCCAATTAAATGCCTAGCTTGTGTTACATGTAACACAACTTTGATTACGCATTTTATAAGATCGTATGACCCTCGTGGTCAAAACGATATCATTTGCGCTAATAAATGTTGGTAACGTGTCACTTAATTAAGCCTATATGTTACGCGTAACATAATGTTGTGGTTACGCGTAGCATAACTACTATTTGCAATGGTTGTTTATGTTACGCGTAATTTAGATAAAACGTAACCAGCATAGCGTTATGACCCAGACAACTAACAATAACTGTTTTTATCACATAACATGTAGTGTGGGAGTGTAATAACACCATTTAATATTTTCGATATTCCACTAGTGGCATAACATAACGTTAATGACGTCATGGACGTCACGTTAATTTATGTTTTTTTTTACTTAATAGGACATTATAAGTTATGTAATAAATAGGATCTAACATTCGTTCTCATTCATTATTGAATTTATTAAACTCGTTAGCAAAAATGATATAATGCAAGAGCCTCGCATTATATCATTTTGCCAACTCGTTTAATAGATTCAATAATGAGTACTCATGTAAGATCCTCTATGTACATTGTAACAACACAGGCAAGTGTTCGGAATGAAATGAAATGGGGTTAACAGATCATATTATGGTATACCTCGACAGCTACTTAAAGGGTTTGATGCACTATTTTCAAGCAAGATGTATTTAAAAGGGCACTGATGAACTTGAAAAAAGCTGAACGAATTATCAAAATGCCATGACAAACAAAGGAGATACGACCTATTGAAAAGTTGCAAAGAAACATAAATGGAGTGATGACGTCATCGCGCCTTTTTACCATATATGGCATATTGACAAAATATATTTTAAAGCAAGGAACACCACTGCAAATGAAAACTTATCATACAATGCAATTTGCAGTGATATTCCTTGCTTTAAAAGATACTTTGTCAATATGCCATATATTGTAAATAGGCGCAATGACGTCATCGTTCCAAGATGGCCGCCTCCATTTATGTTTCTTTGCAAATTTTCAATTGGTCATATCTCATTTAGTTTTTAAGGTATTTTGATAATTCTTTCAATTTTGTTCAATTTTTTTCAGAGCACTTTTAAATAAATATTGTTTGAAAATAGTGCTTTAAGAGGGAGATGAGATGAGCCCCCGCCAGGGAATAAACTCACGCGGGGCGAGGATATTTAGCTCAAAACTCAAGGCATTATCCACTGAGCTACCGAGACCGCTAGTAAGTACAGCTACCGAGGCCGCTAGTAAGTATAGCTACCGAGGCCGCTAGTAAGTGTAGCTACCGAGACCGCTAGTAAGTGTAGGTAAGTGCAGCTACCGAGGCCGCTAGTAAGTATAGCTACCCAGGTCGCTAGTAAGTATAGCTACCGAGGCCGCTAGTAAGTGCATCTACCGAGACCGATAGTAAGTGCAGCTACCGAGGCCGCTAGAAAGTATAGCTACCCAGGCCGCTAGTAAGTATAGCTAGCGAGGCCGTTAGTAAGTAAAGCTACCGAGGCCGCTAATAAGTATAGCTACCGAGGCCGCTAGTAAGTGTAGCTACCGAGGCCGCTAGTAAGTGTAGCTACCGAGGCCGCTAGTAAGTGTAGCTACCGAGACCGCTAGTAAGTGTAGCTACCGAGGCCGCTAGTATGTGTAGCTACCGAGGCCGCTAGTAAGTGTAGCTACCGATGCCGCTAGTTAGTGTAGCTGTCGAGACCGCTAGTAAGTGTAGCTACCGAGACCGCTAGTAAATATAGCTACCGATGCCGCTCGTAAGTATAGCTACCGAGGCCGCTAGTAAGTGTAGCTACCGAGGCCGCTAGTAAGTGTAGCTACCGAGGCCGCTAGTAAGTATAGCTACCGAGGCCGCTAGTAAATATAGCTACCGAGACCGCTAGTAGGTATAGCTACCGAGCCCGCTAGTAGGTATAGCTACCGAGGCCGCTAGTAAGTATAAGTACCGAGACCGCTAGTAAGTATAGCTACCGAGACCGCTAGTAGGTATAGCTACCGAGACCGAGCTACCGAGGTCGTTAGTAAGTATAGCTACCGAGACCGCTAGTAGGTATAGCTACCGAGACCGCTAGTAGGTATAGCTACCGAGACCGCTAGTAGGTATATCTACCGAAGCTCTAGTAAGTGTTCGAATTATTGTTCTAAACATGTCAGCAGAGGCAAAGTATATTTATATTGCGTTCGCCTAATACAAATCGAGTCTCCAAACATAAGCATTCGTAAAGCATAACTGATTTCATCATAAGACAATTAACAACAGGAACACGGAGTAGTAAGTGTATTCATTTTATGTTCTATAGAGTTAATTGAAGTCTATCAATGAAAAAAACAACAACATGTGTACGTTATAATATAAAGTAAAAGCGTGTATTCTTGAAATAACGTCACTAAAAACATACTTTAGGTATACAGTCTACTCTGAAATAACGTCACTAAAAACACACTTTAGGTATACAGACTACTCTGAAATAACGTCACTAAAAACATACTTTAGGTATACAGTCTACTCTGAAATAACGTCACTAAAAACATACTTTAGGTATACAGACTACTCTGAAATAACGTCACTAAAAACATACTTTAGGTATACAGTCTACTCTGAAATAACGTCACTAAAAACATACTTTAGGTATACAGACTACTCTGAAATGACGAAATGACGTCACTAAAAACATACTTTAGGTATACAGTCTACTCTGAAATAACGTCACTAAAAACATACTTTAGGTATACAGACTACTCTGAAATAACGTCACTAAAAACATACTTTAGGTATACAGACTACTCTGAAATAACGTCACTAAAAACATACTTTAGGTATACAGTCTACTCTGAAATAACGTCACTAAAAACATACTTTAGGTATACAGACTACTCTGAAATAACGTCACTAAAAACATACTTTAGGTATACAGTCTACTCTGAAATAACGTCACTAAAAACACACTTTAGGTATACAGTCTACTCTGAAATAACGTCACTAAAAACACACTTTAGGTATACAGTCTACTCTGAAATAACGTCACTAAAAACATACTTTAGGTATACAGACTACTCTGAAATAACGTCACTAAAAACATACTTTAGGTATACAGTCTACTCTGAAATAACGTCACTAAAAACACACTTTAGGTATACAGTCTACTCTGAAATAACGTCACTAAAAACATACTTTAGGTATACAGTCTACTCTGAAATAACGTCACTAAAAACATACTTTAGGTATACAGACTACTCTGAAATAACGTCACTAAAAACATACTTTAGGTATACAGTCTACTCTGAAATAACGTCACTAAAAACACACTTTAGGTATACAGTCTACTCTGAAACGTCTTGACTGTCGTGTGATGTTGCCGAATAATATATGCAGTGTATCTCCCTGTATATGTGGTAGACCTTTCATGATATTCAGTGCATTTGTAATTATATATTTATATGTGGTAGAAAAGTATTTATATGCAGTAGATTAATCATGCGATAGATAAGTCATTGTATTTAGTAGATAAACCATTATATATAGTCCAGTTATCATTATATGTAGTGCATTTATTACTATATGCAGTAGTTTATCTAATATATGAGGTCCTTTGAACTTTGATGAAGTAGGTTTGTATGTATACGCAGTGCTTCTGTTGACTTTATATGTGGTACACATTTTAATATACATGGTGGATACGTCTTTATATTCGGTGGTTTCTATTGCATTATTTTCGGTACAAACGGCTTTATACGAGCATTTCTTATGACATGCAGAGCTTTTTCTATTATATGCTGTGTTTTTTTCATTATGATGATGATGATGAGATCAATCGGAACACTCGTTTTTTAAGATGTTGCGATTTTATCGGAAATCTAACAGGGAGTGTGATATAAAAAAAGCGAGAAAAAACACCTACCTACCCTATATTTTTCTTACCGGAAACAAGCCTTTTTTTGCATAACAGAGAGGAAGGGTGACACATAACAGAGGGGAAGGGTGACACTTTACAGAGGCGAAGGGTGACACATTTCAGAGGGGAAGGGTGACACATTACAGAGGGGAAGTGTGACTCATTACAGAGGGGAAGGGTGACTCATTACAGATAGGAAGAGTGACACACTACAGAGGGGAAGGGTGACACATAACAGAGGCGAAGAGTGACACATTACAGAGGCGAAGGGTGACACATTACAGAGGCGAAGGGTGACACATTACAGAGGCGAAGGGTGACACATTACAGAGGCGAAGGGTGACACATTACAGAGGTGAAGGGTGGCACATTACAGGGAGAAAGGGATTACAGAGGGAAAGGATGACCCATTACAGAGGCGAAGGGTGACACATTACAGACGCGAAGGGTGACACATTACAGAGGCGAAGGGTGACACATTACAGAGGCGAAGGGTGGCACATTACAGGGAGAAAGGGATTACAGAGGCGAAGGGTGACACATTATTGGGAGAAAGGGTGACACATTACAGAGGGGAAGAGTGACACATTACATAGGGGAAGGGTGACACATTACAGACAGGAAGGGTGACACATTACAGAGGGGAAGGGTGACACATTACAGAGGCGAAGGGTAACAAATTAAAGGGATAAAGGGTGACACATTACAAAGTGGAAGAGTGACACATTACAGAGGGGAAGGGTGACACAATACAGACGGGAAGGGTGGCACATTACAGAGGGGAAGGGTGACATATTAGAGAGTGAAAGGGTGACGCATTACAAAGGCTAAAGATGACACATTACAGAGGGGGAAGGGTGAAAAATTGCATATACCACACTCCCTGTTAGATTTCCGATAAAATCGCAGTATCTTAAAACACGAGTTTTCCGATTGATCTCATCATCATAATGAAAAAAACACAGCATATAATAAAAAAAGCACTGTATATCATAAGAAATTCACCACGTATAAAGCCGTTTGTACCGAATATAATGCAATTGAAACCACCGAATATATAGAGGATATTTGTTTGTTTTGAGTAAATATAGGATTTATTTTCACGAGTGCGAGTGAAAATATTTGAGGTTTCTCACTTCGAGATGAATATAAATCTTATATTCACGACAAGCCAACAAATATTGTATGTATTATATACTCACAACCGGGAATGGACATTTATGCAGAAAAAATATAATGCGCCAAAACAATGACGTCAATAACGTCAACAACGTAAACAACGTCAACAGTTCCATGGCGTCATTTTGAGTGAAAATATATACACAATGAAAATATAAGGTTTTATTTTAACCATAAAATCCGCTATTTCACTGGAAAGTATATAACAAAAAGACGTATCCACCACGTATATTAACATAAGTACTACAGAAGCACTGCATATAAATACAAACCTACTTCATATAATGTTCAAAGGACCTCATATATTAGATGAACTACTGCATACAGTAATACATGCACTACATATAATGATAACTGGACTGCATATAATGGTTTATCTACTTCATACAATGGCTTATCTATCGCATATAATGATTCATCTACTGCATATAAATACTTTTCTACAACATATAAATATGTATTTACCACATATAATTAAAAAATGCACTGCAAATCATGAAAGATCTACCACATATAAAGGGAAATGCACTGAATATATTAATCGGCAACATCATAAGACAGTTATGGCGTTCCATAGTTTACACCTGTGAAGTAGACTTAATAACTACTTTCGCTCTTTCATGCACCGGATATGTCCGCCTAAGGCTTCGTGTACGGTATAGATATGTCCGCCTAAGGCTTCGTGTACGGTATAGATTTCTTCATAGAGGGTATCTTAACAAATATTAATTACTAAAAACGTTTATTTCTTCATATAACCTTTATGTGTTGGTGTGGTGTAAAGCCTTATAGATTTATTGGTGTTCCAAAGCCAGTTTCTAAATAGAAAAAAAGGTTTCATTTTAAAATGAACGACTTGCCTGGGCAAGAACGGAAACAGATGTATTATTGAGTACACAAAACCTGGCAAAATATCAGGGCTACGTTTGCACGATTTGTGCATACAGCAGGATTGTCTTGTCCGTGTGTATACTGTGTAATGGTCATGATGTATGTACTATTTATAGCATAATTTTTCGAGTATACGCGATTTATACTGCAGTATAAATCGCATACGAGAAAAATATGCTATAAATGTTTTGTGCCTTAGCCATTCAATGCCGGTAATTTACATTTTGATTGACAGGTTGCGTGCTAATATTACATCTACGCGCGTGTAAAATGGAGTAGGCCATGGTATAACTGCCGAATCTGTCATTTTAGCACGGCTGAAATTATAGCACGGTTTAGGTTCAACCCTTCAGGTTTATGAAAATTATACCATAAGCAAGAACAATGAAAAACCATTAGAGCTATGGTACAAGTGTTAGTTTGTACCATAGCCCTAATGGTTTTCCTTTTTTCTTGCTTATGATATAATTTTCATACAAGTATATTATATATTAACAAGTATATATTAACACCTATGTTACTACTAAACTACTCAGTGTGTGTGTGTGTGTGTGTGTGTGTGTGTGCGTGCGCGTGCGCGCGCGTGTGTATGTGTAGTTCTAAGGATTATAGTCCCTCTACCATTTCAGCCCCGAGAAGAATCCCTCGATGACTCGGCATTATGTGTGGACTTGTGTGTGAATGTATGTGTGTTGTGCTATGTATATATCTACAACGCATAAATAGTGCTGTCACACTGGAATACCACGCCATAGTACATGATACACCACCCATTCACATTTTTTCTGACACCGGGCGAACCAGACGTAGTACCACCCATTAGTTGCTTGTCAAGCAAGGGTTACAAGTAATTATTAACCTTTCCAACGTCTTTGGTATGACGCGGTCATTGGGCTCGAACCCATGATCTCCCGATTACAGGTCTGACAGACACCATTACCACTACACAACTGCACTTTGTTTACCTCAACTACTCAAACGTGAGAAGGAGTTAATATAAAATCTGTTACATACCTCTGCCAGGAACAGTTGGATTTGCATTGGATCACAATCAATAATGACGCGGAATTCGTTGTTTTCTTTGAGATCCTTTAACAGATTAACGTAGCCCCGTTGGAATATGTCCAGTTTACGAATGGTCATTTTGTATTCATCGCCATTTGGAATTTTAAGAATTTCTTGTAATCGTATCAAACCTGCAAATAAATGAAATTATAAAACAAAATACACAAGAACATACTTCAAGTCGGTGTGTACAAACATACATGGATATAACATTAGCTTAATGAGTTATTAGTAGCGTAAGTAGCACACCGGATAGGATATAACAATCACAGAATGGCTTTACAAAATGTAAGGGAATGTAGGCATATATTCAAACAAGCGTTATTATTGAGAATTCTGAGACACTTGGAAAAGGTGAATTTGTTATCAAAATCAGATGATATACAAAACAGATTATCACTGGTATTCATGTCTTATGTAAAAAGAAATTCCCATTTATATAATTCCTAATTTTTTCTCGTGATAAAAGATAAAAAATTTAGTATAAAGGGACTGTTTTTGTTGTTTTTTGGAAGTGAAAGTAGAATACATAGGCCCTATTCGGCTTCAAACAAAAACTATATAATTAACATATAGCAATATGCATGATTATTCGGGTTTATTTATTGTTTATGAAAATGTTTTCTCTGGAAAACTCAGCGACCCGGTTGTGTATGAGGGCCGGTGTATAGTGTGGAATTTATACCACCTAAACGCAAATGTTTTTTTGTATGGATAACAAGGGTCAAGATCAAGTGTTCAAACCTTGTATTAGCCTATATAGTATTGTGTAAAACCCGGGTATTGATATTGATACAAGTTATTTACAACTTTAACGCATTATACCAACAATAAAAATAGTTCTTACAATGTATCAATTACACAAGGAATGTAGATACTATTGTACAACAGCCTTTACCCGTCGCACCCACAGGTATAGTTGCACATACATGTATACTAAATACAAATAGGTGGATCAGACACAATGGTATTGGTGTAAAGTTTACCACGTGACTAGAAATAAATATAACCGTCTTTTCATCCTGGTAATTTCAACCATTTATCGAAGTTAATTAAATTGTATGATGAGAACGATGTATTGTGCAATAATTTGAAGAGTGTGGACTATTAAATGATTCGATATGATGCAATGGTCGTCTACTGTTATACTATCTCTACCATATGTTCCCAGAGAAGACTACCTTAATGACACGGCATCAAGCCCTGACTTAAAAACTTGTAATTTTTTTTAACTTTGGATTTTGTTGGAGAAGAACCCACGTCGTTCTACTGGTCAACATGGCTCTTACAACAACTGTTAGGAAGTTATACATGTATTCTGTATCGGATGCGAAATAACCAGTCGTCATTGTAATATACAAGACGGTATCAGAGAAGAAATCTTTTTTTTCTCTATTTTCCTTGATTTTTAACACATTATCCCCTTTAGAGCATATACATTTTTCAGACGACAAATGGCTGGACCGAATCCGAAGATTGCAAAACCTCTCATTTGTTGAGCAACACGCCGGCTGCCGTCAATCGCAAGCGTGATACGATTAAAACATGGATCAGACACGAACATATAATGACCCTTTGTAGAATGGCATCAATCTTAAATGTTTTAACCAATTCCTCGTTTAACTATTAGAGAATGCTTCCCTGTGCAAGTTAAGAGGCAAATATTTCCACTTATAACTTTCAAGATCTTATCTGAACATTAAATTCGGCTAAAAAAGCACTTTTTATGCAGAGTATTATTTTTGGATGTTAAGATTTAAAAAGATGAGATTAAAAATATGATTAATATCAAAATTACGAGACAATATAAATTTTAGGTAAATATATAATTTTGATAACGCATATGCATTCCATCGTTAATATATTTGTAATACAGCATGTTTTACGATACAACATTCTTACCAAATGTAATTAAACGCGACAGATAACATTTGTTAATATTACATGCACTTAATGAACTTAATCAATAATGCATTCGTTGATTTTGCTTAATGTGTAACTATTCCAAGATCGTATTGAAACAAACATTCAAAGTCCACAACATTATACCAGCGTTTCAATGTTTCCCAGTTACCACTGATAAGCCAGGAGCATCTAGAGGATTCTTGTTTTGGGATAATGTGTAGGGCTGTTCAAACACATTTGATATAAATATATAACTCCAATGTAAGTTATTGGATAAAAAAAGTTTTCTATAGTCAAGAGCGATAACTCTGTAGCGCAAACATGTTATTCTCACAATTAGAACTCTTATTAAATATTATTTAAACAACCCGTCAAATCAAATTTGGCGAAACCCCCGAAACCATTGTGTTCACGAAAACATGCCTACGGACATCAAAAGATAGGCCGAACGACGAATGACAACGCACACTCGCATTAAAGTTCGCCTGGCCTTTGACCCCTAAAGCTAAAATAAATACCAGTTTTTACAATGGTTTTGGATTTAGGAAATCATATTCATTACATAATGAACGATTCTAATTACAGATTTTGCTGTGAAGAAAAAACGAATTTGCGACACAAAAATAATATTTCATTATACTAAATAATATGTGTTTTGCTTGCTAGAATACCGTCGCTTTTATCACACATGCCTACTTTGTGAAGAAGCTACATTTAGGATATACGAGATCACAAATACAAGACCGATTGAATACATTAAATTATTACAACAGATGGGCTTTTATACTTGATAACTTAGGAAATAAAGCAATATAGATATAAACGCTGGCTATATTGTTATACGACACAGCCTCTCTAATTTCAGACCTATGCGGATACAAATAAAGATTATAGTTTTTTAAATGCACCAAATAAATCAATACATTCAAACGGACACACGGGCGCACCAACACATGTAAAGGTGATATGGCGCCTAACAGGCATGAACATGCCCAGGGCTCATCCTTCATGGTACATCGAGATAAAATATGGAACATGGGACTAGAACCTTCTCACCCTGAACTGCAGAGTTGCTGCAAGATTCTATCGTAGAAAACTCACTTACGCTGAGCCACGTTTATTGTTTTTTTGTCACAGCTCTTTTGATGTGAGCGAGATGGCACCTGAAACAATGCAGGGATCAATGATGAAGACCTTTAATGAACATGAACAAATAATGATAAAATGAACATGAATTTGGGGGCGAGGGTGGGGGGGTTCTACCCCTCTGCCTACCCTCATCCAAAAGGATACTGCAGTGGCCCTATTCTTTGCCCCCATGACCTAAACGCATAAGTACTCAAGTACATCATTCTGCACCTTGCTTAAACTAATATGATGTTATTAATTTGAATGACACTCAGAGGACCAATAACTGGGGCCTAATATGAAAACACTTACATGTAATTAATGACATTTTTATTAATTAACTACTTAATAACTCTCTTTATTCCTATGTTTCAAATATCATTTATAGGTATGAAAAAACAAGACATATATGTTCAATATAACATTTAATGACAAGTATCTGAGTTCAAATAAATCTTCCTCACTGTTACGCTCAATGGCGCGTGGGAAAGCACACACGAAACGGTGAATTAATAGCTATATTTCAGCGAAGTCGATGTACCGTATTTACAAATAATCAAAACCTTAATTGTTAGATTGTCTTACATTACATAGGAGATCATAGCTGTGTCTTTTCCCTTCAAAATGGCGTTCCTTAAAGGAAACAAAGCCTTGGTCATAGTTGACCGTGTTTGCCTATCCAGTCAGATTGTCTTGAATTTCATATTGGCAGAGTTTCCTCTAATTGGCCGAGTTCTCTCTCCATATTGACTTGTTTTTACCCATATGATGCGTGCAGTTTCCTGCAAAAACCACGGCATATATTAAGTAGTTACTTGATTATGTGTAATAAGTTTAATGTATTTGAACTTCTGTTTGTTTGGTTGTATGGTGTTTTACGTCATTTTCAACACATGTAAGGTTGATAATATGTACGGTCGAATTTGTTTTTATTTATTTTGTGGGCAAGGCAGACCACCCACTTTATCCTTGGTAAGAACCAGTACTGTGACACCTCCACCCATCCGTAAGAACTCGACACTTCCTCAATTACAAGTCGATGTTCCCAGTGGGATTCGAACCCGCTAGCGGGTGAGAGGCGAGAAGGTGTTACAACGCAACGTCGTTAACCATTCGGCCACGGAGAAGCATTGTGAACTCTATACAGCATTTCAGGACCATGGTCATATAACTGTGTAACTTATTTAGTAACGCTGATTAAATACTCAAGTGTATTATTCTCGGTACCTTGAATACAATCACCTGTGTATTTAATTACGTCTATTCGAGTATATTGTTAAATGATCTGTGTATTAAATTACAATATT
>JAWPHD010013805.1:0-65635 GCA_037043455.1 Cyrtodaria siliqua | reverse complement strand
TAATGTAGATAGTACAACCACCTACCTGTGAGCCCCACTTCCAGTCCGTCCCTCGCTGGACCCTGGCTCCTATATACAGCATCTGTGCAAGTGCAGGACCATATGTTGGAGGCGGCGTGGTAGTGCTTGTAATTACAGTAGTTGTTTCTAAAAAACATTACATTTCTATAGATGCTTGAATGAAAGACGCATCAATAATTCACGGCGACACATTATAACTTTTCACAATTCAGGGATTAATTGGATATTTAATTAGTATCAAAACAACTATGAAAATATGATTAAACCACCTCAAACCATACTTAAACAATACTTATTACACTTGAGATACCCACTGAGTGATAAATAAGCAGAAATGGGACGACAGTATAACTTTTTCATATTAAGGTTTTGTTCTGATTGCAATTTGTTGGTAATGAATTGTTTAACGAAATGTTTGCACAAAGAAAAAAAAAACTGCTATAACTAGTTACCAACAGGTTTTGGAGTGGTTGTAGACGTTGTTGCTGTTGCTGTTGTTGTGGTTAGTGTTTGTCTCAGTGTTGTTGTTGATGAAGCAGCTGTTGGTACGGGACCATTATATAACTGGACGTCAAATTTCCCATCTGCTCCAAATCTGTACGAACCAGTTATATTGGTGGTATACCACCTGATCAATACAAAGCCGGGTGGCAAGTTCAGCACAGTGACAATTCCTGGTCCATGCCCATCCTAGTATTATAAAAACAGATGTCATTATTCAAGTAATGCATATTCCACTGACTAAAAGTTTAACGAACGATATATGTGTGGCATGACATTAAAAAATCGTATAAAATACATGCATGTCTTTGGAACTTGGCAGAATTGTGCATTCATTTCTGAATCCTTTGGGTTCATCAAGTCCAATCCTTGTGGCATTAAAGTAGCATACCACTTAAGCCGGTGCAAGGAGAAGTGTTGCACCTTATATCTTATATAGCCTCAGACTCAGACTCAATATAACCGAGCCTGCTACTTTTCTCTCTTGTTTGTGTTTGTTGCTTCAATGATCCCATTTCTAGTACTTATTAACAAAAATAACACACTTCATAAATAATCCGCAGTTGTAAAATATCGTTTTGCGTACAATGCGTCTTGGTGGATAGATCAAGGATTACCAAACTGTGTCTTCAAAGGTCATTTTCAAGATCAATATGTTGAAATTACTGAACACACCAATAAAGGAAACCATGATCATTGATAATTATATCGGTAGATATTCGTTTTTTTTTATTAAACATGTCAATTGATTTTCTGAAACGTGTAAACATCATAGAAGCTTTATAAATTAATATAATGTATATGTAATGCTCCTTTTTTTTTAAAACTGTACGCCACCAAAGGGTCGGTCTTTGGTGTTCAGTCAACAACTTCTTATATGAAACCTGACACGTGATTATTTATCTGTCGCTTATCAACTTTGGAGTCGTAGGTTCAAGGTCAGGGATTCGGATTAAGGTCATGCATTGTATATTTTTGGTAAATTCACTCATGACTCGCTTTGGGTATTGAGATGAAACTTATATGGGGTCTACTTTTGAAATGTTAAAGCTTATTCTAACTCTTCTGGGACAAGGCCTTTCAAAACCTGATACATGTTTGATTGTGCGATGACCGGACGTACTGTGGACCCTCTGATGACGTCTACCTACACCCTCAAAGGACGGTATCGTTTGATCGTGTCTTGTTGTACCGTTAACGATGCGTTATCTTGTTGCTCTGGCTTCCGCCAACTCGTTCGGTTCTTACATTGTGGCTTTCTATGTCGTTTTTTTAGATTCCTATATACATGATCATCTATGTGTTATATTGCCAATTAATGCTGCCTTGTTTGTTAGAGAACATTATTGGTGGGGATTTCTTTATTTACACTGTCCCGTTTAATTGGGATGACAATATGTCATGATTGAGGTTTGGTGCACCCTAGAACGTTGTTTAAACACTCTGCGACTTTTGTGGCACTGACCATTCCAATGCGGTAGTCCTATTGTCAACCCGTTCGTGCACGTTTGTGATGCCTTCCTTCTCATTGTTATTGTACTTGCTGTCTGTGTTAATGCGTGTTTTTGGTCGACGGTGTTCTGCAAAAGCTAAATTTCCTGTTTGACTTTTATGCTTGCTGCTAAGGTGACGTGATTTACAAACGACATTATATATTGGGTCATGATAACTTTCATACAATCTGTATTAAACTTGTTTGTTATCAAAAGAGGTTATTACGCCATCATTTTGCAATGCACTGCATGCTTAGTGATTGACCCATTTACATTTCACTAATATGCTTTCCTCTATGGGTTTGCGATGACCCGACATATTGTGGACCCTATGGTAACGTCTACCTAAATCCTGAACGGTATGGTAACGTTTAATGTTTGTCTTCACTCTCGTCTTGTGCCTTTAATGGTTTACTGCCTTGTTGCTCTGGCTTCTGCCAAGTCAAGAGTCCTTGCATTTTTTTTTTTCAGACTTTCGTTTTTAAATTTATATGCATGTTTGACTTCTACTGCTGTTACTGCTGCCTAGTTTGTAAGAGGATATAGACTAGCGTGATCGTCTTTGTGTTTGACTTCTACTGCCTGTTAATGCTGCCTGGTTTGTTAGAGGATATAGACTAGCGTGATCGTCTTTGTGTTTGACTTCTACTGCTGTTAATGCTGCCTGGTTTGTTAGAGGATATATACTAGCGTGATCGTCTTTGTGTTTGACTTCTACTGCCTGTTAATGCTGACTGGTTTGTTAGAGGATATAGACTAGCGTGATCGTCTTTGTGTTTGACTTCTACTGCTGTTAATGCTGCCTGGTTTGTTAGAGGATATAGACTAGCGTGATCGTCTTTGTGTTTGACTTCTACTGCCTGTTAATGCTGCCTGGTTTGTTAGAGGATATAGACTAGCGTGATCGTCTTTGTGTTTGACTTCTACTGCTGTTAATGCTGCCTGGTTTGTTAGAGGATATAGACTAGCGTGATCGTCTTTGTGTTTGACTTCTACTGCCTGTTAATGCTGCCTGGTTTGTTAGAGGATATAGACTAGCGTGATCGTCTTTGTGTTTGACTTCTACTGCCTGTTAATGCTGCCTAGTTTGTTAGAGGATATAGACTAGCGTGATCGTCTTTGTGTTTGACTTCTACTGCCTGTTAATGCTGCCTGGTTTGTTAGAGGATATAGACTAGCGTGATCGTCTTTGTGTTTGACTTCTACTGCCTGTTAATGCTGCCTGGTTTGTTAGAGAATATAGACTAGCGTGATCGTCTTTGTGTTTGACTTCTACTGCCTGTTAATGCTGCCTGGTTTGTTAGAGGATATAGACTAGCGTGATCGTCTTTGTGTTTGACTTCTACTGCCTGTTAATGCTGCCTGGTTTGTTAGAGGATATAGACTAGCGTGATCGTCTTTGTGTTTGACTTCTACTGCCTGTTAATGCTGCCTGGTTTGTTAGAGGATATAGACTAGCGTGATCGTCTTTGTGTTTGACTTCTACTGCCTGTTAATGCTGCCTGGTTTGTTAGAGAATATAGACTAGCGTGATCGTCTTTGTGTTTGACTTCTACTGCCTGTTAATGCTGCCTGGTTTGTTAGAGGATATAGACTAGCGTGATCGTCTTTGTGTTTGACTTCTACTGCCTGTTAATGCTGCCTGGTTTGTTAGAGGATATAGACTAGCGTGATCGTCTTTGTGTTTGACTTCTACTGCCTGTTAATGCTGCCTGGTTTGTTAGAGGATATAGACTAGCGTGATCGTCTTTGTGTTTGACTTCTACTGCCTGGTAATGCTGCCTGGTTTGTTAGAGGATATAGACTAGCGTGATCGTCTTTGTGTTTGACTTCTACTGCCTGTTAATGCTGCCTGGTTTGTTAGAGGATATAGACTAGCGTGATCGTCTTTGTGTTTGACTTCTACTGCCTGTTAATGCTGCCTGGTTTGTTAGAGGATATAGACTAGCGTGATCGTCTTTGTGTTTGACTTCTACTGCTGTTACTGCTGCCTGGTTTGTTAGAGGATATATACTGGCGTGATCGTCTTTGTGTTTGACTTCTACTGCCTGTTAATGCTGCCTGGTTTGTTAGAGGATATAGACTAGCGTGATCGTCTTTGTGTTTGACTTCTACTGCCTGGTAATGCTGCCTGGTTTGTTAGAGGATATAGACTAGCGTGATCGTCTTTGTGTTTGACTTCTACTGCCTGTTAATGCTGCCTGGTTTGTTAGAGAATATAGACTAGCGTGATCGTCTTTGTGTTTGACTTCTACTGCTGTTAATGCTGCCTAGTTTGTAAGAGGATATAGACTAGCGTGATCGTCTTTGTGTTTGACTTCTACTGCTGTTAATGCTGCCTAGTTTGTTAGAGGATATATACTGGCGTGATCGTCTTTGTGTTTGACTTCTACTGCCTGTTAATGCTGCCTGGTTTGTTAGAGGATATAGACTAGCGTGATCGTCTTTGTGTTTGACTTCTACTGCCTGGTAATGCTGCCTGGTTTGTTAGAGGATATAGACTAGCGTGATCGTCTTTGTGTTTGACTTCTACTGCCTGTTAATGCTGCCTGGTTTGTTAGAGGATATAGACTAGCGTGATCGTCTTTGTGTTTGACTTCTACTGCCTGTTAATGCTGCCTGGTTTGTTAGAGGATATAGACTAGCGTGATCGTCTTTGTGTTTGACTTCTACTGCTGTTACTGCTGCCTGGTTTGTTAGAGGATATATACTGGCGTGATCGTCTTTGTGTTTGACTTCTACTGCCTGTTAATGCTGCCTGGTTTGTTAGAGGATATAGACTAGCGTGATCGTCTTTGTGTTTGACTTCTACTGCCTGGTAATGCTGCCTGGTTTGTTAGAGGATATAGACTAGCGTGATCGTCTTTGTGTTTGACTTCTACTGCCTGTTAATGCTGCCTGGTTTGTTAGAGAATATAGACTAGCGTGATCGTCTTTGTGTTTGACTTCTACTGCTGTTAATGCTGCCTAGTTTGTAAGAGGATATAGACTAGCGTGATCGTCTTTGTGTTTGACTTCTACTGCTGTTAATGCTGCCTAGTTTGTTAGAGGATATATACTGGCGTGATCGTCTTTGTGTTTGACTTCTACTGCCTGTTAATGCTGCCTGGTTTGTTAGAGGATATAGACTAGCGTGATCGTCTTTGTGTTTGACTTCTACTGCCTGTTAATGCTGCCTGGTTTGTTAGAGGATATAGACTAGCGTGATCGTCTTTGTGTTTGACTTCTACTGCCTGTTAATGCTGCCTGGTTTGTTAGAGGATATAGACTAGCGTGATCGTCTTTGTGTTTGACTTCTACTGCTGTTAATGCTGCCTGGTTTGTTAGAGAATATAGACTAGCGTGATCGTCTTTGTGTTTGACTTCTACTGCTGTTAATGCTGCCTAGTTTGTTAGAGGATATAGACTAGCGTGATCGTCTTTGTGTTTGACTTCTACTGCTGTTAATGCTGCCTAGTTTGTTAGAGGATATATACTGGCGTGATCGTCTTTGTGTTTGACTTCTACTGCCTGTTAATGCTGCCTGGTTTGTTAGAGGATATAGACTAGCGTGATCGTCTTTGTGTTTGACTTCTACTGCCTGTTAATGCTGCCTGGTTTGTTAGAGGATATAGACTAGCGTGATCGTCTTTGTGTTTGACTTCTACTGCCTGTTAATGCTGCCTGGTTTGTAAGAGGATATAGACTAGCGTGATCGTCTTTGTGTTTGACTTCTACTGCTGTTAATGCTGCCTAGTTTGTTAGAGGATATATACTGGCGTGATCATCTTTGTGTTTGACTTCTACTGCCTGTTAATGCTGCCTGGTTTGTTAGAGGATATATACTGGCGTGATCGTCTTTGTGTTTGACTTCTACTGCCTGTTAATGCTGCCTGGTTTGTTAGAGGATATAGACTAGCGTGATCGTCTTTGTGTTTGACTTCTACTGTCTGTTAATGCTGCCTGGTTTGTTAGAGGATATAGACTAGCGTGATCGTCTTTGTGTTTGACTTCTACTGCCTGTTAATGCTGCCTGGTTTGTTAGAGGATATAGACTAGCGTGATCGTCTTTGTGTTTGACTTCTACTGCCTGTTAATGCTGCCTGGTTTGTTAGAGGATATAGACTAGCGTGATCGTCTTTGTGTTTGACTTCTACTGCTGTTAATGCTGCCTGGTTTGTTAGAGGATATAGACTAGCGTGATCGTCTTTGTGTTTGACTTCTACTGCCTGTTAATGCTGCCTGGTTTGTTAGAGGATATAGACTAGCGTGATCGTCTTTGTGTTTGACTTCTACTGCCTGTTAATGCTGCCTGGTTTGTTAGAGGATATAGACTAGCGTGATCGTCTTTGTGTTTGACTTCTACTGCTGTTACTGCTGCCTAGTTTGCTAGAGGATATAGACTAGCGTGATCGTCTTTGTGTTTGACTTCTACTGCTGTTAATGCTGCCTGGTTTGTTAGAGGATATAGACTAGCGTGATCGTCTTTGTGTTTGACTTCTACTGCTGTTAATGCTGCCTAGTTTGTTAGAGGATATAGACTAGCGTGGTCGTCTTTGTGTTTGACTTCTACTGCCTGTTAATGCTGCCTGGTTTGTTAGAGGATATAGACTAGCGTGATCGTCTTTGTGTTTGACTTCTACTGCCTGTTAATGCTGCCTGGTTTGTTAGAGGATATAGACTAGCGTGATCGTCTTTGTGTTTGACTTCTACTGCCTGTTAATGCTGCCTGGTTTGTTAGAGGATATAGACTAGCGTGATCGTCTTTGTGTTTGACTTCTACTGCCTGTTAATGCTGCCTGGTTTGTTAGAGGATATAGACTAGCGTGATCGTCTTTGTGTTTGACTTCTACTGCCTGTTAATGCTGCCTGGTTTGTTAGAGGATATAGACTAGCGTGATCGTCTTTGTGTTTGACTTCTACTGCCTGTTAATGCTGCCTGGTTTGTTAGAGGATATAGACTAGCGTGATCGTCTTTGTGTTTGACTTCTACTGCTGTTAATGCTGCCTGGTTTGTTAGAGGATATAGACTAGCGTGATCGTCTTTGTGTTTGACTTCTACTGCCTGGTAATGCTGCCTGGTTTGTTAGAGAATATAGACTAGCGTGATCGTCTTTCTGTTTGAATTCTACTGCTGTTAATGCTGCCTGGTTTGTTAGAGGATATAGACTAGCGTGATCGTCTTTGTATTTGACTTCTACTGCCTGTTAATGCTGCCTGGTTTGTTAGAGGATATAGACTAGCGTGATCGTCTTTGTGTTTGACTTCTACTGTCTGTTAATGCTGCCTGGTTTGTTAGAGGATATAGACTAGCGTGATCGTCTTTGTGTTTGACTTCTACTGCCTGTTAATGCTGCCTGGTTTGTTAGAGGATATAGACTAGCGTGATCGTCTTTGTGTTTGACTTCTACTGCCTGTTAATGCTGCCTGGTTTGTTAGAGGATATAGACTAGCGTGATCGTCTTTGTGTTTGACTTCTACTGCTGTTAATGCTGCCTGGTTTGTTAGAGGATATAGACTAGCGTGATCGTCTTTGTGTTTGACTTCTACTGCCTGTTAATGCTGCCTGGTTTGTTAGAGGATATAGACTAGCGTGATCGTCTTTGTGTTTGACTTCTACTGCCTGTTAATGCTGCCTGGTTTGTTAGAGGATATAGACTAGCGTGATCGTCTTTGTGTTTGACTTCTACTGCTGTTACTGCTGCCTAGTTTGTTAGAGGATATAGACTAGCGTGATCGTCTTTGTGTTTGACTTCTACTGCCTGTTAATGCTGCCTGGTTTGTTAGAGGATATAGACTAGCGTGATCGTCTTTGTGTTTGACTTCTACTGCTGTTAATGCTGCCTAGTTTGTTAGAGGATATAGACTAGCGTGGTCGTCTTTGTGTTTGACTTCTACTGCCTGTTAATGCTGCCTGGTTTGTTAGAGGATATAGACTAGCGTGATCGTCTTTGTGTTTGACTTCTACTGCCTGTTAATGCTGCCTGGTTTGTTAGAGGATATAGACTAGCGTGATCGTCTTTGTGTTTGACTTCTACTGCTGTTAATGCTGCCTGGTTTGTTAGAGGATATAGACTAGCGTGATCGTCTTTGTGTTTGACTTCTACTGCCTGGTAATGCTGCCTGGTTTGTTAGAGAATATAGACTAGCGTGATCGTCTTTGTGTTTGAATTCTACTGCTGTTAATGCTGCCTGGTTTGTTAGAGGATATAGACTAGCGTGATCGTCTTTGTGTTTGACTTCTACTGCCTGTTAATGCTGGCTGGTTTGTTAGAGGATATAGACTAGCGTGATCGTCTTTGTGTTTGACTTCTACTGCTGTTAATGCTGCCTGGTTTGTTAGAGGATATAGACTAGCGTGATCGTCTTTGTGTTTGACTTCTACTGCCTGTTAATGCTGCCTGGTTTGTTAGAGAATATAGACTAGCGTGATCGTCTTTGTGTTTGACTTCTACTGCCTGTTAATGCTGCCTGGTTTGTTAGAGGATATAGACTAGCGTGATCGTCTTTGTGTTTGACTTCTACTGCCTGTTAATGCTGGCTGGTTTGTTAGAGGATATAGACTAGCGTGATCGTCTTTGTGTTTGACTTCTACTGCTGTTAATGCTGCCTGGTTTGTTAGAGGATATAGACTAGCGTGATCGTCTTTGTGTTTGACTTCTACTGCTGTTAATGCTGCCTGGTTTGTTAGAGGATATAGACTAGCGTGATCGTCTTTGTGTTTGACTTCTACTGCTGTTAATGCTGCCTGGTTTGTTAGAGGATATAGACTAGCGTGATCGTCTTTGTGTTTGACTTCTACTGCCTGTTAATGCTGGCTGGTTTGTTAGAGGATATAGACTAGCGTGATCGTCTTTGTGTTTGACTTCTACTGCTGTTAATGCTGCCTGGTTTGTTAGAGGATATAGACTAGCGTGATCGTCTTTGTGTTTGACTTCTACTGCCTGTTAATGCTGCCTGGTTTGTTAGAGGATATAGACTAGCGTGATCGTCTTTGTGTTTGACTTCTACTGCTGTTAATGCTGCCTGGTTTGTTAGAGGATATAGACTAGCGTGATCGTCTTTGTGTTTGACTTCTACTGCTGTTAATGCTGCCTGGTTTGTTAGAGGATATAGACTAGCGTGATCGTCTTTGTGTTTGACTTCTACTGCTGTTACTGCTGCCTAGTTTGTTGGAGGATATAGACTAGCGGAAATTTCTTCTTTTACACTGTCCCGTTTTATTTGGATGGCATTAGAGTAAGAGTGAGGTTTGCTGCAGCCTAGAATCTGGTTTAAACACCAAGCGGCCTTTTTGCCACTGACTGTTCCAAGGCAGTACCCCAATTGTCAAACCTTTTTGTTTTTGGTGCATACTATTCTATTTCCCTTGTAATTGCTGTTTGTTTTGAATGCGTGTTTTTTTTGGGTTGACTGTTTTCAGTAAATGTTACATTTCCTGTTCGAATTGTATACCTACTTGATGCGTAGCGTACCAAATTCGGGGTCTAGTCGCTGTCAACCGGTCGAATTGTTGTTGTTGGGGACCATAATTCAACAAATATGCTTGTTGCAAGATATTGAAATATATGTTTTTAATTTTGGCCGATATGATACAGTTGTCGTTCATTCAAGATAAACAGGCTATGTTTTTGACGTTTTATGGAGTTGGGGTGTTTAATATGGAACTGGGAGAGTTCATTCACAAAACTAATGTTGAGTACATGAGTCTCTCCTTTTTCATAAGTACCGAGAGTTCAGCTGAATCTTATTTTCATTTACCTGACTCTCCCCTTGCCAGTCTTGACCTCTCACTACATGGTCCCCGATATGAAGAGGTGGGACTGTCGATGGATTAGTTGTTGTTTCTAACAGACCTAAAGAAAAAATCGGTTATTTGGTCTGTAAAATCAGATATACCGATATCAACAAAGCATATTGACAACGAAAATGGGTTGATTTTTTTTTAATTTAGCATTAGAAAGACCTAAATGAATGGTTAGTTCGTATTCATCAACTAAGATATTTACTCTGGAAATTAAATTGTTTTTATATTTATATATCTTGTATGTATTTAAGCACAGACCTAATAACAAATTAATTAATATGTCTGTGATTTAAGTTACCTTCTGTAGTTGTCGATGTAGTAGTCGGCGTACTTGTTGCAATACTTGTCGTCGTAGTTGTGGGAGTAATAGTTGGTTCAGCGGTTGGTGAAGTATTAGGCGTAGTTTTTGAAGTTGTCGACTTTGCTGTCGGTGTAGTTGTGGTTTGAGGTGTATGTATAGTGGTTGGCGAAGTGGTTTGTGTAGTGGTCGTCGTAGTTATGGGAGTAATAGTTGGTGCGATGGTCGGTGACGTATTTTGAGTGGTTGTTGTAGTAGTTGTCGAAGTTGCTGTCGGTGTAGTTGTTGGTGTAGTGGTTTGAGTATTTGTCGCCGTAGTTATGGGAGTACTAGTTGGTGTGGTGGTTGATGAAGTATTCGGTGTGGTTGTTGTAGTTGTCGACGTTGCTGTCGGTGTAGTTGTGGTTGGAGGTGTATGTATAATGGTTGGCGAAGTGGATTGTGTAGTTGTCGTCGTAGTTTTGTTAGTAATAATTGATGTGTTGGTTGGTGAGGTATTTTGCGTGGTTGTTGTAGAAGTTGTCGACGTTGGTGTAGGTGTATGCATAGTGGTTGGAGAAGTGTTTTGTGTAGTGGTTGGCGTAGCGTGTGTGTGTCCCGTGGTTAACACCATTGATGTTGGAAGCGTAGATGGCGGACCGGTACTACCAGGACAGTAACCGCAGAAGTCGAGACAGCCGTAAGTGGTCGCTTGCTGAACGTTAAATTATCATAATTACGTTTTACTCATTAGAATTAACAACAAGCAAGGTTGACACTATTATGGCGTATATGACGTTATTTATCAAATTTCACAGCGCAGTGACGCGTACACAAGCCTGCTAAATACAACAATCACGAATTAATTTAAAGGTTTAAATCCGTCAATACGTGTACACTGCACCTACCTACACAATCATTGCTGTTAATAATGTTATTTTAATCACTAACCTATAACTATTTTTGCGACTAACGATTAAAAAACAGAAACAAAATATAATTTCTAATTGAATGAAAGTTAACATGAATGTAGATATCTTATTGTGCAATTACCTGTTTTGTAATGCAGATATCCGGCGTTTCACCGTGTATATATGAACAATCCAATCTGAGGTCGGTACACCTTGTAGGATCAGGACACATGTTGCACGATTTCTTACAGAATTTTTCTGCGATATCCGGAGATTTGCATACGTCAAAGTTGGGCATCAACTGCTGACACGTAGGGTCGTCATCACAAATTTCTGAAAGTTAATAAAAAGAGGAGGGTGCTCATGAAAAGCTCACATGAAACATTTAACAGTTTAGTTTTCTGAAGTCTTATAATGTTAACTTGTCTTCGTTCATATCATATGATTGACATGTTCTATTGAGTTCGAACAATTGAGAGCTGACCTTCATTGAGATGGATAAACTACCAAGTATACCAAATTAGTAAGTATACCAAGTAAGTAATGAAATCTCGCAACCATGCATCATTTACAAAAAAAGCTTGGCATAATCAACTTCGACGGTCACGTCTTAGTGATGTAAACGCTTTGACTTCCAGCAGTGATAGTTTTCTTCAAACAGGCGTTTTCTCTAATTGTGTTTAACAAACGGATACAGTACCGGTTTTCTGACACTGAGTATTACAGAGATCTCCTTGACAACAGCTTGTGCACAGTTGTGTTGTCCGTTTCACCATGGCATTGTCCTTGCTGACTGTCCTCCGACCGATCAAGGCAACTGGTGCAGTGTGGGTGTCCACACAGGCCTAACAAAGATTTCGCTCATTATCTTCAACGTATTTATATTCTCTATGTATATAAGTGCAACAGTAGAACACACGTAGAAGTTAAGTAAATTATATAAATTTGAATGTATACTAAACTAAATTGCTAAGTATCAACCTAAGAATATGTCAATAATATTCTCATTGTTTTGTGTATTTTGTCCTTGATTAGAGATACGGTTGAACTGCAAAATAAGGAGTGTAAATCGTCTACTCTGATTGCATGAACATATTTTAAAACTTTTAAGTCAATGGGTTTTCTTAGAAATGTTATAACACTTATACAACTGGGTAGATAGGATTTTTATTAAGTACTTCGAATTAGTGAAGCTTTCGATGTTCCTAATTCTAAAATATGCCAGTTTAAATTATTTTGACATCAAGTTTTACTAGCATTACCACTACAAATGCGTTTGCAAAAGAAATGTTCGAAATATTTAATATTAACGCTGAATTACAGTTACTTGAATTTCAAACAATATTCAATTTAAATGGAGGTAATTTAAGATTATACATATTTCATTGTTTTATAGACGGAGAATCTTCGATAAAGGGGTTACATTTTTATGTTTTTTTCTATTATTTCATACCAATTTTAAGAATTTTATATCTTTAAGCGATCTTTGACACATGTTATGTGTTTTATCAGCACATTTTATGTTTTCAAAAGATGTGACAATTTAAACAAAAAATAAATGTTTTACAAACTATGGGTCAAAACAAAATACTTATCATATATCTTTTCTAAAATATATTTAAAATAAGAAAGTAGTTAAGATACAAAACTTGATACTTAGCAATTTTGTTCAGTGTATATATTTTAATATTATGAAACTGTGAGGAATAATAGTAGCAAATGGCCACCGCTAAACATCAACTACTAAACGCTAGTTAACTACCTAGAGTACGTATGATGTACACATCGGTATTGCCGTAAGTCATTACCCGAATTTTCTTTAATACAACTAGCATTATACTAAAGAACCCCACACCCTCGGGTATTGGAAACTGTGCTGTAACAATGTTTCGCACCTTTCTGGGAGAGTTACCTTCGTTTGGTAGTTGGAATTTAGTGTTCACAGACAAAAGGACAAATAGCGGGCCAATCGCTATTACCCGGCATATAAAACGGGACCCTTCTTACATGTTTGGATCTACAACCACTGCTATATACCGTATCCGTCTGGAACTCTAGCGAGGCGTCGTTGTAACACATCTAAAATGGAGGAAAACCAAATACAGGGTACATAGCAAATAAAGTATTGACCCTAGGCATATATCTACATACATATCCATGACATAGGACACACTATTATTTTTGGACGATGTGAATACTGTTTTATATTACTTCAAATAATATTAACACAGAGAATGGCATGTGAACTGATTTGTGCCGTACACATAACCTTTTTACAGTTAATTTCATTGAACTATTTGACTTTTATTTTGAATTTGTTAAACGTTGTACAACATCTCTCGAATAATGAAGACGACTTGCAATGCAAAGACGTTTATCTGTTACAGTTCCCAGGTGATATAAGACTCTGTTATGGTGTACTGGTCATGTCTCATCGTGCTCTCGGCTACATCGTTTCGCAATGTTCAGTATCTTGTCACTGGAACTCAAGATGAGTAATAGTTCGTCACTGGTGCCCCACCCGATATTGTCTCACAGTGTTCCATAGTTCGTCACTGGTGCCCCACCCGATATTGTCTCACAGTGTTCCATAGTTCGTCACTGGTGCCCCACCCGATATTGTCTCACAGTATTCCATAGTTTGACACTGGTGTCATACCTGCATGAGGACATTGTCTTCAATAGTTTGGCAGGTGTGCCATACCTAGGTTTTACATAGAGTGTTCAATAATCTGCCAGTGGTAACTTATTTAAGGTATCTCACAGTGTTCACTAGTGTGGCACTGTACTCTACCTGATGTATCTCACAGTGTTCACTAGTGTGGCACTGTACTCTACCTGATGTATCTCACAGTGTTCACTAGTGTGGCACTGTACTCTACCTGATGTATCTCACAGTGTTCACTAGTGTGGCACTGTACTCTACCTGATGTATCTCACAGTGTTCACTAGTGTGGCACTGTACTCTACCTGGTGTATCTCACAGTGTTCATAGTTTGGCACTGTACTCTACCTGATGTATCTCACAGTGTTCACTAGTGTGGCACTGTACTCTACCTGATGTATCTCACAGTGTTCACTAGTGTGGCACTGTACTCTACCTGATGTATCTCACAGTGTTCATAGTTTGGCACTGTACTCTACCTGATGTATCTCACAGTGTTCACTAGTGTGGCACTGTACTCTACCTGATGTGTCTCACAGTGTTCAATAGGCACTGTACTCTACCTGATGTATCTCACAGTGTTCAATAGGCACTGTACTCTACCTGATGTATCTCACAGTGTTCAATAGGCACTGTACTCTACCTGATGTATCTCACAGTGTTCAATAGGCACTGTACTCTACCTGATGTATCTCACAGTGTTCAATATTTTGGCACTGTACTCTACCTGATGTATCTCACAGTGTTCAATAGTTTGGCACTGTACTCTACCTGATGTATCTCACAGTGTTCACTAGTGTGGCACTGTACTCTACCTGATGTATCTCACAGTGTTCACTAGTGTGGCACTGTACTCTACCTGATGTATCTCAGAGTGTTCATAGTTTGGCACTGTACTCTACCTGATGTATCTCACAGTGTTCACTAGTGTGGCACTGTATTCTACCTGATGTATCTCACAGTGTTCACTAGTGTGGCACTGTACTCTACCTGATGTATCTCACAGTGTTCACTAGTGTGGCACTGTACTCTACCTGATGTATCTCACAGTGTTCATAGTTTGGCACTGTACTCTACCTGATGTATCTCACAGTGTTCACTAGTGTGGCACTGTACTCTACATGATGTATCTCACAGTGTTCACTAGTGTGGCACTGCACTGTACTCTACCTGATGTATCTCACAGTGTTCACTAGTGTGGCACTGTACTCTACCTGATGTATCTCACAGTGTTCATAGTTTGGCACTGTACTCTACCTGATGTATCTCACAGTGTTCACTAGTGTGGCACTGTACTCTACCTGATGTGTCTCACAGTGTTCAATATGCACTGTACTCTACCTGATGTATCTCACAGTGTTCAATAGGCACTGTACTCTACCTGATGTATCTCACAGTGTTCAATAGGCACTGTACTCTACCTGATGTATCTCACAGTGTTCAATAGGCACTGTACTCTACATGATGTATCTCACAGTGTTCAATAGGCACTGTACTCTACCTGATGTATCTCACAGTGTTCAATAGGCACTGTACTATACCTGATGTATCTCACAGTGTTCAACATTTTGGCACTGTACTCTACCTGATGTATCTCACAGTGTTCAATAGTTTGGCACTGTACTCTACCTGATGTATCTCACAGTGTTCAATAGTTTGGCACTGTACTCTACCTGATGTATCTCACAGTGTTCAATAGTTTGGCAATGTACTCTACCTGATGTATCTCACAGTGTTCAATAGTTTGGCACTGTACTCTACCTGATGTATCTCACAATGTTCAATAGTTTGGCGATACCTGATGTATCTCACAGTGTTCAATAGTTTGGCACTGGTACCCGGCAAAGTATGCGCCACAGTTATAACACAAGGGACCACGTTGAGTCGGCAAACCTTTTAAAACGAAATTGATTCAACATATTACTATTGAATACGATATGAAGGATTTGCCCGCTTAAATGTCCATACTGTAAACTCCATATATGTTTCAAACTAGAGGCTGTCGCCAAACGCGAATGAATGAATGAATGAATGAATGAATGAATGAATGAATGAATGAATGAATGAATGAATGAATGCATGGTGTTTTACGGCACGTCGACACAAATAGGTCATATTGTGCCGGAAAACAGTTGTAAATGAACAATGAAATAGTAAATTATTAAAGAGTACGATAACATGGTAAAAACATTAACTATGTTGATAAAGATCAACAAGTACCCGTCATTGAGCGTGTAAACAAGTAAATGTAAGCACGAACAATGAATTTCAAGCAGTTGGCCACACAAGGCATGCAAGTGAGCATCATTTGAATCTGATAATGTCTAAGTAAAAAAAAGAAGCTCAAATTATATTTCTTTATGAGCATCCTTATTTCATGTCAGGTCATCATGCCAAATTTGAAAACAATCCACTTAAAGATAAATGAATTAGACACACAAGGTACCTAACTACATATACCAAGTGAATCTGAGAATGACTAAGAAAATGGCAATAAAGTTTTACAAAAATAATCGATTCAAAATTTTTTTCTTTATGCATATTTGTTAACAATCCACTTAAAGGCATTTTCTGTAGTTTTTCATGCGCAGAATTTTGGACGTCTTCTCTTCTAAAACTATTGGATGGATTTCCTAAAAATTTACGGGAATGATGCTCCTGATGTCTAGTTGTATTTATTGCCTTTATTTATATAAATGCCTATTATTAGAAAAATACATAAAATGGGAAAAATATAAGCTTTTGTAAAAATTCAAAAAAATTTAAAAAATTTAAGCATAATGGTAGGATTCCAAAAACCAAAATTAAATCTCAATATGCCCAGTGACCTATAATTTTAATTGCATATATTGTCTTACTATATGTTCAAATAAGTGCCGAGGAAGTTTGAACAAATTCTGTTATTGGGAACATAACAAAAAAGGAAAATATACCATTTCTTTATAATTTCATACAAATCTTGGCCTTTTAGCATAGCGGTAGGGTTCCAAAAACAAATTCTAAACAAGCATGGGAAACTAACATTTTTATTGCACATTTTGTTTTAATATATGTTAAACTATGTGCTTAGAAAGTTTAAACAAATTCTATTATACATACAAAAAAAAAAGGAAATTGTATCATTATGGGCATTTGTGCATAAATTGTGGTAATGTAATTGTAAAATAAATTCATTCTGATACCTAGTCCTGTAACAACGTTCAAATGCTGAACTATCTGATACCATGCCAAGTCACTATGGTAAATTTGATGAAAATAAGCCACTTAAAATAAACGAGGAGTTCGACACACATAACTTTTACAAAAATAATCGAATCAAAATTATTTTCCTTTATGAGCATTCTTATATCAAGCCAAATTCACCATGACGAATTTGAAAACTATGCAATTAAAGATAAATTATGAGTTAGACACGCACGATTTGCACAGACGGACTGACGAACAAGCTCAACCCAGTATACCATTCCTCTACACCTTGGTTTATGTGGGTATACTTATTAACAGGTGCGCGGGCTCGTTCTTTTTAACCAAAATAAATCGCCTTACAGAAATGTGGGCATTGTCCGTTTCATACAGAAATGTGGGCACATCGTCCTTTTCTTATACACACCGAATATTTAGATTAACTCTGTATCACACCTGTGCTATTGCATCCGTGAGCATTACAAAGGTCATGGTCGTCACAACAATATTGACATATGGCAGCTGACGACAATGCACACGTCTGTAATTACAAATTAACAAAATTAAGACTATAAAAAGCAGAACAATCTTATTCAGTGTTGTTGTTTTTTATTGTTGATTTAATAAGAATGCACCGAGTAATTGGTGCTGGCAATTAAAAAAGAATACTATGCTTTTTGTTCTTTTTTTTTATCCTGAATTAATTTTAATGTTTCATTAAAACTGTCTAACTAAATATCGTCTTTTCTCTCCACATAAGGCTTCTAGTGGCAACCACAAATTCAACGTAACTGACCTCCAGATTTACGGTCTCACCCGACGGAGGAGGCTAAGGTAAAGTGTCTTGCCTAAGAGCACACCAAAAAAACCCGGTGTCGGCGGCGAGACTCGAACCCGTGATCATGGGATCCAGAGTTCACTGGACTACTGCGGTCACAAAATCCAAATGTGTAGAATGACTTACATTTTCATTGACGCATCCCAACCTGTACAACAATCTACCGAAATCTGCTGCATACGTCTGTATTCCACATTTCTGTAACACATATACAATTATGGTATGTACAACCCCTGACAGTAAAACTGATTTAGTTGCAAGGCTTTGTCTGCCAGAAGTATCAACACGCACTGTCACGACCTTTATGTATATACGACAATCGATGCACGTCAAACGTGCTGTAAACAATCACATTGTGACAATGCATAACTACCTCATCTTCCAAGTACATGCAAGTTTAACTTTACAAACAAGCCTTACCTACAAGAAGCGGCTTCCAAGTATATGCCAGTTAAAATACAAACAATCACAATGTGTTACATATAAGGAGTGTCTTTTTCTTCCAAGTAGATGCAAGTTAAACTTTACAAACAATCGTTATACATTACATTTAAACGAGTCTTCTTCTTCCAAGAGTTCATACATTTTAATTCCAAGAATTCATACATTATAATTCATTATACCTCACTATAATGTTCATGCTTGCATTTAATTGTTTCCACACCCGTTGACATATATATCTTATATACATAGTTAATATTAAATAGTTTAAGCTATACATTTTTTTTATCATACTCTAATTATTGACTATTTCGTTGTTCATTTGTAACAGTTTTTGCGCACAATATGACCTATTTGTGTCGACATGTCATAAAACACTATAATTACTTTTTCTAGTAGTGCCTGCATCATTACAAACATATGTAGCCCCAACTTCTTGGCATACTGTCATTAAATATCACGTCAAACAATATTGTGCTAAAGCTTTACATGAAAACTCTGCAGCTCAAACTCTGGGATACATTACTTTTGATCAATTTAAAATTCAGGACACTTGTTTGATAAACTAGGTAATAAGCGTCAGCTGTCATCTATTTTCCACAGTATATATAATCTTACCACATAACTTTATCAAAGACAAACTTATTGCTCTGATTAAAAAAAAAAACTTTTGCTAGAGAAAATCTACATTTTTTGGCATGTAAAATATTAACAGTAAATATAAACGTCGAACTGTAAATGTAGCATTCAAGGACCACGGTCAACCAAAAACACGCACAGAAACAAGGACCACAGTCAACCATAAACACGCACAGAAACAAGGACCACGGTCAACCAAAAACACGCACAGAAACAAGGACCAGTCAACCAAAAACACGCACAGAAACAAGGACCACAGTCAACCACAACACGCACAGAAACAAGGACCACAGTCAACCACATCACGCACAGAAACAAGGACCACAGTCAACCACATCACGCACAGAAACAAGGACCACAGTCAACCACAACACGCACAGAAACAAGGACCACAGTCAACCACAACACGTACAGAAACAAGGACCACAGTCAACCACAACACGCACAGAAACAAGGACCACAGTCAACCACAACACGCACAGAAACAAGGACCACAGTCAACGACAACACGCAGAGAAACAAGGACCACAGTCAACCAAAAACACGCACAGAAACAGTGATTACAGTGATGAATAAAATGCAAGATATAACATCTTACACATGAAAGGTTGCAACAGGGATACCGATTTGGAACGGTCAGTGACCAAAGAAATACCGCTATGGGTTTTAATAAACAATGTTTTAGGTGCACCAAATCTCACCATTACCCTATTATCATCCCAATAAAACGTGACGGTGAAAATAAAGATATCCTCGCCAGGGTATTTTCTCTAACAAACAAGGCATTAATAGGCAATATAAGTATAACACATAAATGATCATGTATATATGAATATAAAACAAGCCTAGAAAGTCACAAAGAAAGTACTCAATGACTTGGAAGCATCCAGAGAGCAACAAGAGAACAAAACCGTTAATGATTCGACAAGACAAGATTTAAGACAAGCACCAAACGCTACCGTCCTTTGAGGATTTAGGTAGACGCATCGTATGGTCCACAATATGTCCAGTCATCGCACAATCAAATTAAGTGTTTTCACTAATACCCTCATATATGCAATTTCTAAAGTAATACCATTCTGTGAAAAACGTAATAAGGGTCAATTAGAATTAATTAGAGATACGAAATAGACTCGTATGTTAAAGCGTTTTTAGTAATTGCAATTTCGACAATTAGACTATGTGGATTTTCAAGAGATTTGTGATGCATATATACTATGTTCGTCAGATATGGAACTACCGTTTATAGACAAAGTGTTGGTATCCAAACGGGTACAACTGTGCACCTCTTGTCGACCTCTTGTCGCAGATTTGTTTTTGCATTGCTATGGAGACTTCGAACATGTTGAGTATTTCACCGGATACTAAAAGGCAGATGCCGTCGAAGCGTATAATAATACCTCTCGGTATCTGGATGATATATTGATATACGGACAACGCTTTCTTTTCTACTATGGCTAATATACTATTTATCCTGAATAACTTTAACATAACATAGCGAATAGTTCTGATACTGTCACTTCTTTCCTCGGTTAACGCCCATCTATTGAAAATGGGGAAATGTTAAGAAAATTCCACGACAAGCAATATGATTTAAATGTTGACATTGCTAATTATTCCCACGTAGACTTGGATGTTCCACTAGCAAATTCACGTGGGCTATATGTTTCTCAACTTATTATTTTTTCTAGAGCATGTAGTCGAGTTGATTACTTTAATGTTCGTAATATATGTAGAACTAAAACATACTCCATCAGGGCTACCGTTACCATACACTTCAGAAAAAATTTGCAAAATTATGTTTTATGTAAACCTGATCTACTTATAAGATATACACGTGATTTACCAACTCTTCTACAACAAGCACTATCACAGCCTTATATGGTGATGCAGTATTTAAAACTTCTTAAGATCCATCGTCGTGCTCACTTGCATACAAGCGTTATTACACATGTTAGAAAGTTTATCAAAAGAGGTTATGACCCTATCATTTTGCAATGTACTACATGTTTAGTAATTGACTCAGTTACATTTCGCCACTATGCTTAATTTCCTCTGTGAATGTGCGATGACTGGATAGATTTTGGACCTTACTATGATGACGTCCACCTAAATATTGTAAAGTTTAACGTTTGTCTTCAATAGTGTCTTGTCGTGCCCTTGACTGTTTATTCTCGTGTTTCTCTGGCTTATGTCAAGTAATTGAACGCTTTATGGCGTTCCATGGCGTTTCAGACCTTTTTATATTTATATATACATCATTATCTTACAGTTATGCTTATATTGTCTATTAATGCTACCTGGTTTGTAAAGGGCTATAGCCTGGCGGGTATTTTTCTTTATTTACTCTTTTCCGTTTTATTGGCATGACAATCGGGTAAGATTTAAGAAATAAAATATTTGCAGCGGGTTTATATTGTTCCAGATCAATACCTGGTGGTCGGGACTTGAAGTTCATAGATACCAAGGGCAATCCCGCGGTTTTGATGTGTTTCAAGGCCCAAACACCAGGTACCAATATTGTCAACCATTTTATGTTTGTGGTGTCGCATACTTTGCTTTTATCTTTCCTTGTCATTGTTGTTTGGTTTAAATGTATGTTTTTGATAGCAAAAGCAATGTTCTGAGTAATATCTGTAGTAGTTGAAGCTTGCATTACAAGAACACTTATTTTGAGATAAGCATCGGAGGTGCCTCAGAATGGTTTAATAATCTCTGAAAGTTTACTGTGAACAGTTCATACCAACCTCTCCTGTATAACAATTAGTTACGCGTGTGCATACATTTGGATGTGATACTCCGTCACAGTGCAAACAAACAAGAGCACGTCCTGAAATATGGAAAACAACTTCTTATCCCATACCATGAACGTGTAGACCCTACTGCCATGAACATGTATACTTTCAAGAAGATTGTTTGCCATGAAAGGTAACCGCGAACAACTACAATTTTAATACATATGAAAGTGAAGTTGGTCTTCCGTAAAATACATCGAATGTAAACGAACTATCTTTAGCTAATAAATGGAAAATACGTCAGGAAACTTAAAAAAATATCCTAGATTGTTATAGCATTTCACATTTTTAAACATGCTAGCTATTATATTACTTTATATATAGGCACACATATATTAATGTAGACGTTTCTACTTCTTATAAGAAGCAATTATTATGTTCTAGGAAACACCATGCTGACTGTTTAAAAGCACATGTATGCATATAACATTAAGAAATAAGAAAGTGATCGGGGTTTCGGGGTTTCGGGGTTTTCGCAAAAACAAGGCAGGCTGCCTTTCCGGTATTGTTTAAATATTAACCAAACTTACCTAGTCTGAGTGTAGAAACCAGAAGAAGAGAAACACAGAGAGACGCTGTAAACAAACAAATTTAATTAACAATACTTTTATAATTTTATATACATAAATAAGTAAGCAAGCAAGCAATTGCAAACAAGCGAGCTATTTATTTATTTAGTTAGTAATGTCGTAGGTAAGCTGGTAAATTAATTCGTCATAAACAGAACATTTGAATGGACATGTGCATGGACTCGGTGTTTCTAATGAGTTTCACGGAAATCAAGTAAGCGGTGTTGAACGAATTATTGGGCATTATACGTTGTCCATTATTAAACGCATTAAAACAAAAGCACATGCTCCGGGAACAGCAGTGAGATACATTCACATCTACGAAGTATGTGATTGGTATCAGTAATGGATTCTTTGATGTTTGACTGCTTACATACAATATACAGTTGGGAAGGGCCGTAACAAAGGCCCGTAACCAAGGCCCGTAACCAAGGCCCAACCCGTCTACATACTATAATGTTCTTTCATATACTGGTGGCATCTACTGGCCGGTAGTGAATGTGTATCAGAGAGGGACATCACGTTGATAACTGTCAAGCAGTTCATTACAGTTAAACTGAACTATATCACAGCACATTTCTGGGTATTGTCCGAAAATCTCTTGTACGAGTATATAGTATGGTTGGTGACATTTCCTTTGATGGATGCAACGCAGTTCAGAATAACAAAGGGGTGGAGCTATGCCATACTCTAACTTCCAATAAATGGAATTAGAAAACGTTATTGGAAGTTAGAGAACGTCAGTTATTCTGATAGGATTACTTAGTAAGCCATATTACAAAACAGAGTTGTCTATCTCAGCTCGTTGGTTATTTAAAAAACCCGATGGACTACTCCTATATCGTGTTGTTTAAATGAACCATTTCGCTGAGTCCAGACTCGCTCTATTACTTCTTTATTATTGACTTTGAACACTAGTACACTATAAACTGTGTGTCACTGTAATGAAGTATAAAATGTCCAGAATTATTTAGGGCCAGCTTCTTTTCTTTCATGAAGCACTTGGCCCCTTTCCTCAGAATATTGAATGAAAGCTGCTGAAGACGATATGGTTCATCTGGACTGATATACAGAAATGTATACTAAGAGATACATTTGTATTAAGCTAAAATAGTTCACTGCTCGTTTGTATGGATTCCATGTGCATATTTTACGCATGACATCGTCAACAGCATGTATGAAATCAACTGCAACGATATGTTACGTATGACATCGTCAACAATGTGTATGAAATCAACTGCAACGATATGTTACGTATGACATCGTCAACAATGTGTATGAAATCAACTGCAAAGAGATTAGCCATTGTTAAGGCCCAAAATAGAGAACATAATTTACTCGCGGAAAGTCTTTAATATTACGTATGACCTTGCTACAAAATCGCATTCAGTTTTATAATATGCCGAACCAACACGCACGAGTCAGTGTGAATTATTTTCCTTGTTGGGAAAAAGAACACACGTGCCTATCGAAACATGCAAATGAAAACAACGAAAATGGCCATACCTTTCATCGTACTATCCTTTGGCATCGAGTTCACACAGATTAGTTTAAGAGGTCAAAGGGTCGGTGTACACAATAGATAAGATTTGAGTACAATGTTACACAATAGATAATTAATGTTATTAATAAGGAAGTACATTTAAAACATACGGATGTTTTAGCTAGATTTCAACAGGGAAAGCATGTGTTTTTTTGTATAGTAGTTAGTAAAACTAATATAGTAGGAAATAGTATAGTAGATAAAGGTAGTATTAGTTTTGGTTCCAAATTGAGTTCCGCTAAAACATACTATTTCGAACGCGTTATTTGTAAAACCAGCTTTAATAACCTAATCGAACTACTTTTAAAATACTTGTTTAGAATATGGAATATATAAATAGCTTGAATTACTAATTACAGGAATACTCCTTATCAGTATCAAGATAACAACAATCCAAACCGTGATACAATACAGAAAGGCTGGAATTAATCAAACAACAATCCCATACCGCGATACAATACAGAAAGACTGGAATTAGTCAAACAACAATCCCATACCGCGATACCACATAGAAAGGCTGGAATTAATCAAACAATAATCTCATACCGTGATACAACACAGAAAGGCTGGAATTAGTAAAACAATAATCCCATACCGTGATAACAATATAGAAAGGCTGGAATTAATCAAACAACAATCCCATACCGCGATACCACATAGAAAGGCTGGAATTAATCAAACAATAATCTCATACCGTGATACAATACAGAAAGGCTGGAATTAGTCAAGCAACACTCCCATACCATGATACAATACAGAAAGGCTGGAATTAGTCAAGCAACACGCCCATACCATGATACAATACAGAAAGGCTAAACTTAGTCAAACAACAATCCGCAGGGGTGTAAAATTCCACTCGCCCGCTCGCATTGGCGAGTGCAAGCTGCCTGCGGACGACTAACATTTGGCGTCTGGTCGTCCGACAGGGCGAGTGACTTTTTGCACTATAAAAATTAAGTTAAACTATCGTTCAAACACGATGTTGCAATATTTGCAAGATTTCAGATTAACAGGTGTTTGTTTGTTACCAGGTAACCCACGCATCATATAGACTGTGATTCAATTCACGCTAAAATCAATTGGAGTGTGATGCAATATATCGCTAACCAGTCAGACTTTTTTTTTATATCGACACCGTAAACATGGCGGGTAAACAAACAGACATCAGGTCGCAGCGACCTGATGTCTGTTTGTTTACCCGCCATCGTAAACGACCTGATGTCTGTTTGTTTACCCGCCATGTTTACGATGGCGGGTAAACAAACAGACATCAGGTCGCTGCGATCTGATGTCTATTTGTTTACCCGCCATGTTGACCTGATGTCTGTTTGTTTACCCGCCATGTTTACGGTGTCGACGCTGTTTGGAAAATATGCGTCAGCAACTGCAAGCGGATTCGGCCCGAGTGTCGGCGAATCAGAACGGGTATGGCTGAACAACAAGCGTAGTTCCCAACCGCTATTAATTAGTTCTGGCGTCTATTATTGGTCCAATGGAGACAAAATACTGAAGAGAAGTTCAGCAGAATATTGTTGTTGTTGTTGTTGTCGAAGTTAATTCTCCGCGCTTATTTGTTTTGCCCACTCCCCGACGAATGTCTGCGTGGAAGTGAATAAATCTTAATGACAATTGCCTGTGACAGTGTACGGGGACAGGTTGCAGACCATAATATTAAATGTGTTGTAAGATAATATGGCGCTTTTTTATTTGAATAACAATAAAATATCCACATACTGCCTGTCAGCTACTACAGTGTCTGTGAGCAGTCAGAGCTCTAACCTTAAACAGTTACAAGTTTTATAACTGCTGAAAATAGTCAAGCAACAATCCCATACCGTGATACAACACAGAAAGGCTGGAAGTAGTCAAACAACAATCCCATACCGCGATACTACACGGAAAGGCTGCAATTAGTCAAGCAACAATCCCATACCGTGATACAATACAGAAAGGATGGAAGTAGTGAAACAACAATCCCATACCGCGATACAACACAGAAAAGTTGCAATTAGTCAAGCAACAATCCCATACCATGATACAACACAGAAAGGCTGGAAGTAGTCAAACAACAATCCCATACCTTGATACAATACAGAAAGGCTGGAATTAGTCAAACAACAATCCCATACCGTGATAACAATACAGAAAGGCTGGAATTAATCAAACAACAATCCCATACCGTGATACAATACATAAAGGCTGGAAGTAGTCAAACAACAATCCCATATCATGATACAACACAGAGAGGCTGGAATTAGTCAACAATCCTATACCTTGATACAATACATAAAGGCTGGAATTAGTCAAACAACAATCCCATACCGTGATACAATACAGAAAGAAACAACAATCTCATACCGTGATACAATACAGAAAGACTGGAATTAGTCAAAAGCTTTAAGTGATATGTTCACGTTTTTTAAGCATGGCCTTTCCAACGGAACACACATACTTCAAGTTGAATATACAGGAACAATGTTTCACCAATATACGATCTCTAGGTCCCATACGGCTTTCCATACCATATATTACTATTGTCAGAATATATAATCAAACTGGGATGAAGGTTATTGTGGAAATGTGGATGTCTATTCAAATATAAATAAACGCCTGTTGGCGTTGAAAGCCGGGTTTTCCACAATGTGAAAGATAAGTAATTTGAATAGTGTTTGCAAGCAAGATGTTCACAACATATCTTAGTTACTGACAAACTGGACGCAAACTTAAAGCAAATTCTAAGTAAAAAGAAACGTGACTAATTATGAAAATATTCAAGGGGGCTAATTCTGAAACTATTTTTCTATTTTTAGTAACAGTGACCTTGACTCCAGTGACCCCAAATGCAATCTGAAGCTTTTTTTGATATAAGCTACATAACCATAACGTTTCATGCCAATGTTTCATTCCTAACTGAAGTTATTGACTGGAAAACAGTTTTCTATTTTAGTAACAGTGATCTTGACCATGAACCCAGTGATTCCAAATGCAATCCCAAGCTTCCTTGTTCCCTAACAATAAAGTTGAATGCCAATATCTCATTCCTAACTGTAATGAGCGAAAAATGCTTTTTCTATTTTTAGTAACAGTGACCTTGATATCTCGATCATTCCTAATTGAAGTTATTTAACGCGGAAACCGTTTTTCTATTTTAATAAAAGTGACCTTGACCTTAAACCAGTGATCCCAAATGCAATCCTCGAGTTTCCTCTTCATATACGCTACTTGTCCAGAAGGTTTTATGGCAATATATCATTCCTAACTGAAGTTATTGAACGAAAACTGATTTTCTATTTTTAGTAACAGTAACATTGACCTTGCCCCCAGTGACCCCAAATGCAACCTCAGTCTTCCTCTTCATCTAAGCTACCTATCCAGAATGTCTCATTCCTAACTGAAGTTATTGAGCGGAACGAAACTTAAACAAAAAGGTTAGCGTAACATGTTTTGGAGAAAGTAGGTAACAGTGACCTAGTTTTCTAGGTAAGGTCATTGCTTCATGAGGAGAAGGTGCTTTTAACGTTTGGTAAAGATTGGACATGGTTATACTAAGATATAACAAAAAGAAAATTATGACACCTGTCGCCTTCCCGTCGCCCGCCAGGTTTTCGCCAATCTATAACACGGGGCTACAACGTGAGTGGACTTTGCCGATTTTTGATACGGACTTCAATTGATTTGGGATGCGGCCTTTGACAAAAATGTGCAGTTTTGGAAGAATGTGATGCTATACAGAAAATAACAATAAAGAACATAGGAAATGGATCGTTTTTGTGTTGCTGGTGCGCACTTTTCAGTAGAATACTGTTTTACATTTTGCCGATTTTTTAAGTATTTTCTGTCAACAGAGGATTTTTCTTCGAAACTCAGTTATAATGGAAGAACTATTTCAAAAAGTAGTCACACTTACTAAAGCATATATCGGAAAGGTCATGAAACCAACATTTTGAAAAATAATATATGTATAAATATTATATACTATATGCCATTATACATATTTTTGTTTGGTCCAGAAATCAACTAATTCATATTTTTAATTAAAGTCCATCTTTTACTATCCAAACTCTATGCCGGCTGCCTGTGGATGGGACTACAATAAAACTTCAAACAATGATAGAGGGCAATAAGAGGAAGTACAGAGTGTAAGAACCGTAACTCTGTCAGCATTCAAGTTAGAGTTATTGCCATTTGTAATTTATACTTAGAATGTTTGTCCGGATCTTTACTTAGAAACTACTAACGGGATTGCAATGAAACTTCATACAATGATAAGGGCAATGAGAGGAAGTGCAGAGTGCAAGAACCGTAACTCTGTCATCATTTAAATTAGAGTTATTGCCACATTGCAATAAGGTTTTTCATTATCGAGTCACGATGACCTTGACATACTGATTTCAAAATCAATAGGGGTCATTCTTTCACCAGCAGAAGCTAACCCATGAAGTTTGATGATATTTGCTTCGGGAAAGTTTCAGCGCGAATAAGGTTTTTCATTATCGGGTCATGATAACCTTGACCTTTGACATAATGAAATAAAAATCAGATATGCACAACTAGACATCATACTAATGCTTCGTCCAACGTTTCTTCATAATTCAAAGTGTCATTTAGGAGAAGTTGTGCAGAAAACAATCTATTTTTTTTTTCATTTTCAAGTCACAATGACCTTGACCTTTGACTTACTTACCTCTAAACGAGATATGCACAACTAGACATCATACTGATGATTTGTATATCAAAATCCTACAAGCCGTTTAAGAGGAGCAAGACTGAAATGTCAAGAAGAGGTCAATGACCTTAAAGCTCTACTGTCAGGTTCTGAAAGCTAGTAGTTTGAGAGTAGTCATTACAAGATTTACTATATAACCTTATTTAAAAAAACATGGCCGCTGGCAGCCATGTTTAATGTCGAATCAAAATGATTTTTGACATGGACCACCGACATGTCATGCTGATCATTTTAGAAAAAGTCCCATATCAATATCACTTCTAGTTTTCAAGAAGTAGTCGCAACAAACTTGTTTTTTAAAAAAATATTTATAGCAGTGGCGGCCATCTTGAATTTCCGGCCGACCTGATATTTTTCTAGGATCAATAAGGTATCAAGAGCAACATTCCTGTGAAGTTTCATAAAAATCCGTCAAGTACTTTCAGAGATGTAGTCGCTACAAGTTTTTACTACATATAACTCTATGTAAACAAAGATGGCTGCTGGCAGCCATGTTTAACGTCGAATCAAAACGATTTTCGAAAAGGCCAACTCATGTCATGCTGATCATTTTAGAAAAAGTCCCAAATCAATATCACTTATAGTTTTCAAGAAGTAGTCGCTACAAACTTGTTTTTTAAAAATCTATTTTTAGCTTTGGCGGCCATCATGGATTTTACATCAACATGAAATTTTGCTAGGATCAACTAGACATCAAGGGCAACATTTCTGTAAAGTTTCATGAAAATCCATCCAGTAGTTTCAGAGAAGTAGTCGCTACAAAAAAAGTTTATGGACAGACGAACGGACGGATGGACGACGAACGCCGCACCACGGCATAAGTTCTGCTGATCTTTGTTCAATAGAGCTAACAAAGATGACCACTGGCAACCAACAATAAATAATTTTCAATAAGGACCAACATCATGTCTTGCTGATCATTTTAGAATTTTTTTTTCAAGAAGTAGCCACTACAAATTTGTTTTTTAAAAATCTATTTTTTACCTGTGGCGGCCATTTTGAATTTCCGGCCGACTTGAAATTTTGCTAGGATCAACTACATATCAAGAGCAATATAACAGTGAACAGGGGCATAGCGTGACCAAAATCTCAATTATTCACGGGGGTAGGTGCGCTGGTGGGGGTCCGAAATTTAAAAATAAATAAACGCTCGTGCGTGACTTCTGGTGCATTTTAGGGTCAGGAAGACTCAGCATGTACCCCCCTTAGGCTCATCTTTTTATTGCGTTTTTCGAGTTTTTCAAATTTTTTTATTTTTTTTAGCCTTCGTTTGAAAAGTTTACTCACGTGAGTAAATGAGTATGGCACGCTACGCGCCTGGTGAAGTTTCATGAACATTCATAAAGTAGTTTCAGAGAAGTAGTCGCTACAAGTTTTTACTACATAACTATACCACGCCTACTAGACTCCGCAACCGCCTCCAAAAAGAGGTGATAATACGACGTTTCGGAGACACTTCCGATGCGGTTGCGGAGAGTAAATCGAAGCAGCAACGGTAAGTGTGAATTTAATATTTTCGTTTTTTTCGGCCCTAACTCGATCTTTTTCAAAAATCGGGGAATGTGGTACGATGTAGGAATGATTTCCCTTCCTGTTTCATGTGTTGGTTTCGAAATATATTGAAAAATGTGGTCTGTAGAATTGTCATAAGTCAATCGACGAGTGTAATTTTCTCAACTGGACATGGTTTTTACTCCGTTTTTCTGCTGTTTTATGAGAAATTTGCCCACGAACGAGGTCTATGACTTTGAAATCACCTATCTTTCATCGTTCAATGAAAAAAATTCAATCGAATATAAATTGAAAATAATTATGGTCATTTTTTATGAAGAGGCGGTGTCGGAGAGTAAGAGGCGGATTCGGAGAGTAAGAGGCGGTTTCGGAGACATATACTCTATGTAATAGATCTATACTGATTTTAATTGATAAGTTATGTATCAATACAATTGTTTATGATGAATTATTTGTGCAAATACTTGTTACTGATCCTACCCATCATTGAACAATAAGTATTAGGCGCTACTAAATTTACCGATTCATCCGTAAAATGCACGATGCAACCTACAGTTGATCTGAACCGAAATCGCTTAATAGATGCAAATGAATTCTAAATAAATGATAAGCACATTCATTTAGTACAATCCTCTATCAATAATAGTACTGGGTGCGTTCTTATAACGTTTAAAAAACTTTAATTAATTTTGCATCAATTTCAAAGCCGATCTTATACCTTTTGTTATCATCCTAATAATTATTTACCGAGGACCAGTTTCCCAGAAATATATTTTTAGCTAAAGGTCAGCAACAATGTGCATCTATCGTCAAGTATAGACTGTTAGGCCTGAAATGGAACAACTTTTTTTGATTTGCCAAATTACACAATAACTACAATTTACGTAATGTATACCAAACTGCATTGTATGTATAACATAAATGTGTAATTCAAACTAAAGTAGAAATCTATTAACTTTAAACAAAAAACATTTTATAAAATAACTACATTTTCTGTCAATTGTAAAAAAGGTGTGTTTCATTCCATGCCTACCTGACTATAGTACATACTGGTATTGTATTGAACAAATGCCGTTCTATACATACACCGGCTACGTCACAACTGAAACTGGCCTTATAATTCCTTAATTACAAGTTATTTGAAAAACAAACATATTATGAATTTAGTCCGTCCATTGACAATTTCCTTGACATATGAAAATGTTCAAAAGTATGGTGTTTTTTTTTAATGAACTGCACCTGCCGCAATCCTTCGCACCAATAATAATACATAATGAAATATTTAACACTGGCACTGCAGTAGGCTATCTATTTATAAAAATGATGTAAAATTATCCTTTAACCTAGTAACCAGGGCATCCTTTATTGTTAACAGAAGTTTGGTGGTATAAACACTTAAAAAAAGTATAAAAGTCGAACAGGAAAAGCAGCTTCCCCAGAATACAGTTAACTCTAAAACACGCAAAACGACAAACATGAATGGAAATGTTAATATGGAATATGACGTCAAAAACACACAAAAAAAGGTTGACAATAGGGCTGTCGTCTTCAAACGGTCAGTGGCAAAAAAGACTGGGGTTTAAACCAGGTTCTAGGGTGCACCAAACCCTACTGTCATCCCAAACTCGAAGCTAGTTTTGAGAGCATAACTCATTCCTTCTGATTCATATGGTGTAGTCTAGTCGATATATCGCAACATCTACATCATTCTTGGTTTGTGATCACTCAGTTACATATTAACATCTGCTAACAAACACTAAACTATTGTGAATTAATAAGAAAAACACTAAACTATTGTGAATTAATAAGAAACAAAAAACACAGAGTCTTCATGTTTTAATATACAAGCATGTTTTATTTGTGATATTGTGAATACTGTTACTAGTAACAATGACATTTAGAGCTACTAAACAAGGAAGATATTTGCTTCCTGGTTCAGTACGACGTCCACAAAAAGCACCAAATCCGCACGAGCGGCTTTTTCAGAACGTCGGAAAAGGTAAGACATTTTGTACACATTTGTATGATATCGCTGGGTTTTATTTTTGGATTTTAAGCCATTTTCATTACAGTTTGTACACATTTGTATGATTACACAAAAGTAATTAAATTGGTCTAAAGACATCGCCCTGGCGATTTCCTCTATTCACGAATTAAATCGTAGTTGTAGTGGGAGGGTAATTATTTTTTTTACAATTGTGTCTACCTGCATCTATTGTTTTTTTTTTCTTATCGATTTTTAATAATGATCTTACACGAGTGCCTGATTAATATTGATTTATCAAACGAGTTGGATACAGCGTCCATTAAGTTATACCAAGCAGCATTTTACGCGATTTACATATTCCAAAAGTAATTAAAATTAAATCGTAGTTTAGTCGGAGGGGGACTTTTTTTTTTTTTTAATAGTGTCTACCTGCATCTATTGGATCTTATCGATGTTTAATAATGATCTTACACGAGTGCCTGATTAATATTGAATTTATCAAAACGAGTTGGATAAAATTATATGATGTGAGGCTATGCGAGAATTTTATCCAAATTGTTCAATAAATTCAATATATAGTGAAAGGGATCTCGTTGATTTCCGTAATCCATGATGTTTTTTTACAATTGTGATCGACTACCTGCATCTATTGTTTTGTTTCCTTATCAATGTTTAATATATAATGATCTTACACGAGTGCCTGATTAATATTGAATTTATCAAACGAGTTGGATACTGCGTCCATTAAGTTATACCAAGCAACATCTTACGCGATTTACATATTCCAAAAGTAATTAAATAGGTCTAAAGACATCGCCCTGGCGAATTCCCTTATTCACAAATTTAACAAAAGTAAAACTGAAATAAGCCTGAATATTTTTACATGTAACTTGCAGTTGAATATGTCTATACACTTTTATCTACACTGTGCTATACTTGAATATTAAATATAAAACGTGTGTATTGATCTATGCCATACTCATAGCGGGCACGCGGGTATACAATAGGATATGAAATGAATCTGATTGCACTTGCTTTTCGTTATCTCCGGTACTATTCTGCACATAATCAACAGATACATGTACATGACATGATGTACGAACTTGTGCACCGATATAAATCTATTTGCTGATCAAACTTTTACCTGAAAAGAAAGTTGTAATTTGTTTAGAGGGCAATATATTGCACTGAATTGCCAATTCCGATTGGTAGACCTCTACTTGTTTTTATCAATATAATGTTGCTTCATAATTTGATTAATACTCCTCGTCACAATCAAGCATTTGTTGTGTGCGCGTGCCTATATTTATTACATTACATACATGTACTTGGTGGCCCGTGATTGGAAATATTCTATTCGATTCTAAAAAAAAATGGCCGACGCCGAAGGAAAATTACAGTTAATTAAATTTTACGCCGAGATACGCGGCATCCTTCACGCCGAGTTACGCGGAGTTCACAGGTGTGCACTTTTGCTTAATTGGATTCTACGCGGAGTAACTCGGAGTGGCTATCACTCGGCAATAGCGTACTTTCGCCGCGTGAATTCGCCGAGTACAAACACTGACTCCGCGTAGATACGCGCGAAACTCGATACGACCAAACTCGGCGAATCGAGTGAAGTGTGTGTTTCGCGTGAGCTGTACTGTATGTCTCCGAAACCGCCTCTTACTCTCCGAATCCGCCTCTTACTCTCCGACACCGCCTCTTCATAAAAAATGACCATAATTATTTTCAATTTATATTCGATTGAATTTTTTTCATTGAACGATGAAAGATAGGTGATTTCAAAGTCATAGACCTCGTTCGTGGGCCGATTTCTCATAAAACAGCAGAAAAACGGAGTAAAAACCATGTCCAGATGAGAAAATTACACTCGTCGATTGACTTATGAAAATTCTACAGACCACATTTTTCAATATATTTCGAAACCAACACATGAAACAGGAAGGGAAAACATTCCTACATCGTACCACATTTCCCGATTTTTGAAAAAGATCGAGTTAGGGCCGAAAAAACGAAAATATTAAATTCACACTTACCGTTGCTGCTTCAATTTACTCTCCGCAACCGCATCGGAAGTGTCTCCGAAACGTCGTATTATCACCTCTTTTTGGAGGCGGTTGCGGAGTCTAGTAGGCGTGTATACATTGTAAAAGAAGTTTTGGACCAGGGCAGTGGTGAAACCCGTACAATGATCGCTGAACCATGACATTCGACCATAACCCTTATTATCTCAGTTGATAATTCCCAAAAGATCAACAATCAACAATAATTATCGTTTACAATGACAGTTTGCGAAAAAATAATAATATTTTTATTGGTTACTCGAATGTGTCCGTAACTGTTACTATGTATGGACTTTGCAACATTTTTTACAGACCCTTTGTGTGTTCGCGATATTTTTTTTAAATCAAATCTTGTTTGGAATTTTATGTTTCTGGTACCAAATTAACCGGGTAGGGTAGACTTTGGTTAGTAAAAATAGATACTTAAATTTTGTCCACTAGTTTTATTTTTATATGACTTTATATACCCTGGTCAACAACTTTTTTTGCCGGGTATATATGTAAACAAATATGGCAGCTGGCAGCCATGTTTAATGTCGAATCAAAATGATGTTTGTCAAGGACCAACATCATGTCATGCTGATCAGTTTAGAAAAAGTCCCATATCAATATCACTTATAGTTTTCAAGAAGTAGTCACTACAAACTTGTTTTTTAAAAAACTATATTTAGCTTTGGCGGCCATCTTGGATTTCACATCAACATGAATTTTTGCTAGGATCAACTAGACTTCATGGGCAACATTTTTGTACAGTTTCATGAAAATCCATCCAGCAGTTTCAGAGAAGTAGTCGCTACAAAGAAAGTTTACGGACGGACAGTCCATGACGGAATTGAACTTGGGGTTTAAAGCGCACCAATACATGAAAGGTTATATGGCGCCTAACAGGAATGAACATGCCAGGCTCATCCTCCATGTACATCGAGATAAGTGGCTGCAAATTCTATTGTAGAGACTCCATTTATGCTGGAGCCACGTTATTGTTTTTCTGCTACTGCTCTTAGTGGCACCTGAAACAATGCAGGGGTCACGATGAAGACCTTTAATGACCATGAACAAAAAATGATAAAATGAACATGATTTTTTTTTTTGTGGAGAGGGGGTGGGGGGTTCTACCCCTCTGCTTTCCCCTCCAACAGGATCTGCAGTGGCCCTATTCTTTGCCAAGTAACACAAAAGGGGCCCCCGGAACCACACGGGGCTACGGACGATGGACACCGCACCACGGCATAAGCTCTACTGATCAGAGCAGCATGTCTTCCCTACCACATCGCAGAGGACATAATAACATACATATAAACATAACATTTTATCTGTTTGTTTGAACATGGGGGCGTCCGTGGCCGAGTGGTTAACGTCTCTGACTTGAAATCACTTGCCCCTCACCGGTGTAGGTTCGATCCCTCAGGGGCCTAGGAATCTTTATGCGAGGAAGCTATCCAGCTGGCTTGCGGAACGTCGGTGGTTCTACCCAAATTTATAGCACGAAAATTGCCTGGAGGGGCACCTGGGGTCTTCCTCCACCAATGGAAGCTTGAAAGTCGCCATATGACCTTAGCTGTTGGTGCAACTATAAAATTCAATTCAATCAATCAATCAATTGTTTGAACATAATTCATCATTTATCTTATTAGGCATATTCCAGAAATATATATCCCTGTACTGTTACTTCAAAATAAAACTATGCAGCACCTTGTCACATGCAAAACTGCAAATTTAATTATTAACAAGAAATTAACAAGCACCTTGAACAACCATGACACAAACTTTACTGCCAAGTTGTGAGTGCCAGCTGTTTTTGAATTATGGAAGCCAAGCAGTTTTTAGTGAGTTTTCACACATACAGAGTGTATATTGAACCTTATATATATGTAGGTATTTTACATTTAGCTTTCACATGGGTCGCTTAATTTGCATATTCTTCATCAAAATAATGTATCCCATATGTCAAAATTATTCAATAGTTTGAGTTTAAAGAGTGAAAATAAATCATAAATGTATTTTTTATAATTAGAATCAAATTTAATCTTAATATTCATTCAATAAAGGGAGGTAATTTAGAAAATAATTTTAAATTAATATTTAAATATAGAAACATCACAACATACTTGTATATTAAAAACAATAGGCCCAAGAGTTCTACTGGATACACCCGGGGCGGGGCGCAAATTTGACCCCAGATTCACCATTTGAACAAACTTGGTAGAGGATCCAAAAGCTGATATTAAATAAAATTAAACCTTTATCTCGTGTAGTTTCAGAGAAGATTTTTGAGAAGTTCCTGCCTATAACTCTATGTAAAAACTGATCCAACAAAGGAAAAAAATAAATAAAAGAAAATCAATTTTTTTTTTAAAAAATTCAAAAAAAAAATTCAAAATATTTCAAAAATATTTAAAAAAAAAAAAAAAAAAGTAACAATTTCAAAAAAAAAATAAAAAAAATAAAAAAATAAAAAAATAAAAAAAAAGATTTAAAGAATTGAACCCATAAGCCAAAATAGTTTTACAAAATAACAAGCAATTTTTAGTGATTTTTTTAAAAAGTTTTGTTACTATGGCAACCATATTTCTTATGCAATCTACCCAAAAGGGGAGGTGTATAACTACACCATGAGACAAACATTCTTGCCAAGTTTGGCATTTGTAGTGCCAGCTGTTCTTGAGTATCACGAAGACAAGCGATTTTTAGTGATTTTTTACAAGTTTTGTTACCATGCCAACCACATTTCTTAGGCGAATCTACCCAAAAGGGGAGGTGCACAACTAGACCATGCAACAAAACATTCCTGCCGAGTTTTGGGTTTGTAGTACCAGCTTTTCTCGAGTTATCGCGAAGACAAGTGATTTTTAGTGATTTTTACAACTTTTATTACCATGGCAACCTACATTTCTTATCCGAATCTACCAAAAGGGGAGGTGCATAACTACACCCACGACACAAACATTTATGCCGAGTTTGAGTTTGTAGTTCAAGCTGTTTTTGAGGTTAGCGCGAGCAAGACTAGGCGATTTTTTAGTGTTTTTTTTACATGTTTTGTTACCATTGCCCAACCACATTTCTTTAGGCGAATCTAACCAAAAAGGGGAGGTGAACAACTACACCATGACACAAACATTCCTGCCAAAGTTTCGAGTTTGTAGTGCCAGCCATTCTTGAGTTATCACAAAGACAAGAATTTGGATGGACTCGACCCGACAGACCGACCGACCATTTTTTTAATATGTTTTTTTACCCTGGCAACTCACATTTCTTAAGCGAATCTACCCAAAAGGGGAGGAGCACAACTACACCACGACACAACACATTCCTGGCAAGTCTCGAGTTTGTAGTGCCAGCTGTTCTTGCGTTCTCGCAAAGACAAGAAGATTATGGACCGACCGACAGCCTGAGCAAAAGCCATATGTCCCCACTTCGGGTAGGGGGGCAATAATTAATCAAGGTATAAAATTCAAATGTAAATAATAACTCAATAGAACACTCACTAACATGTGAAGAATGTTAGATCCTTTCAGAATACCGGGTGGGTTGGAAGTTTCTGTTTGTTATAAAGTTGCTAGGTCTCTCTTTGTCGTTAAACCTAGAGCAATTACTAATTCCAAATAGTAACCATTTAATTAAATTTAATTGGGTTTCAAGGCGCACCAACACATGAAAGGTTATATGGCGCCTAACAGGAATGAACATGCCAGGGTCATCCTCCATGTACATCGAGATAAAATATGGAGAATGGGCCTAGAACCGTCTCACCTGCAGAACTGCTGCAAATTCTATTATAGACACTCCATTTACGCTGGAGCCACGTTTATTGTTTTTTCTGCCACTGCTTTAGTGATTTGAGCGAGATGGCACCTGAAACAATGCAATGGTCATGATGAAGACCTTTAATGAGCATGAACAGGTGGGGGTGGTGTGGGTGGGGGGTTTCTGGGGGTGTGGGAGGGGGTTATACCCCTCTGCCTACATTGGAAGTTGAAGTTGTTTCACAAAATAACATAAGACTAGTTGATTATATATTATTTATTTACCTATAATAAAGTATTTGACAATACAATGTTCTACTACAAGAGGTGTTCAACGTATAACGTAACACTTTTAAGATGTTATTTTTCAGCAGAAGTGATTATCATAAAAAATGCACGATTTAATTATGTGAAACCGTCATTTAGAACGTATGCATTTAAAAATAATCTCCAATTTCACGCGGCTTGCTTTAAATTAAAGTTTGAAATAGGTGCATACTATTTTCCAATCTTAAACCTACATGTTTCTATTGCCGTATAGTTTGACCTTAAACCAAATAATTCCACTAAATGCATATCATATTGTATAAAACTGTGATTGCAATTTAAATGTGATCGTATGTTTTATTTAAAAACAAAAATATAGATGTTGAATTAGAAGTTCAAATTTTATCGCAATATTAAAACATTGATAGATAATAGGACAGTTTGCTTGTATGTTACTGATGATTTTATAAATTCAACAAAATAAGCATTTTATTCTAGTTTTATAAGACAAAAAATGAATAGTTATTGTTGCTGTATTATCACATACCATATACATGATATAAGATATCTTTGGTCAAAATATTATTTTTTCATCATTATTTACAAATGTGCGTGGTTTGCCCATAAATCTTAAGTTATATATATATATTTTTTTATAAGTTATGAAACTTATTTTTTATAGTGGAGGAAACCATAACAATGCCTGCAGCTGATGTTTCGAACTAGACGTTTTCATAAATGTAATCATTTTCAAAGTCGAATTTCATGTTAATTTTTGCTGAAATCATTAAAACCGACAAAAAGCAATAAAATGCATATTCCACTTGTTTATGTCCAGACTTGGACATATCAGACTACCCTACTATAACCTTAAATAACAATTTACAAGCATTTTTTTTTTAATTTCATGGCAGTTAAATTTATAATTGAAGATGTTTGCTTCAAAACATCATTCCCTACCCTTTTTCAAAAATATAAATGCAGCACAATTAGGAAGCACATAATAGTGCATGTCATAAAGTTTTATATCATGTCATAATGTTTTATATCATGTCATAATGTTTTATAATGTCATAATGTTTTATATCATGTCATAATGTTTTATATCACGTCATATGTCATAATGTTTTATCATGTCATAATGTTTTATATCATGTCATAATGTTTTATGTTTTATATCATGTCATAATGTTTTATATCATGTCATAATGTTTTATATCATGTCATGATGTTTTATATCATGTCATAATGTTTTATACTGAAGGAATCATTAGACTTGACATTAAAACGAACATCGGCAAGAAGACTTGAAAAGGTTTATCATTATCGGCTCATGGTGACCTCGATCTACTGATAATTTCAAAATCAATAAGTGTCATCCTGTCACCAGCACCAGCTAACCAGATATTTGATTCAGTTATAAAATGAAAGGTTACTGTTATAAGTTGAACACCTCTTGTAGTAGATAATATATAGTGACAATACCACTAACTTTCGTCTAGATAAAAACAAACTATTCGATAATTTAGCTTCCTCAATATCATCAGACACATTAAATCAATAACAAATACAAATACAAAGAAATGTATTAAAATCAAACATGCAGAAATACAAAAACAAAACATGAAGCACAAGACTGGTCTGTAGCAGCTCTACTGGCTAGCACAGCCAGTACAGCAATAGAGCAAGTGTATGTACCGTTTAATCCCTAATAAACGTGCCACACCAATTCCCCACATAATTTTTTCAGAGATATTTTTTTTAAAACTTACCAAAAGCTGCAAGTTGATCTGTTTCATTCACAATGGAACACACACAATCACTAGAAAATTTAAAATATGATGCATTCATTGATTGATTGACATGCAGACTTTGGTTTTCTTGGTAAAGAAAATCATGAATTAATGTCTGATTTAAAAGTTAAATTATGTATTTTTGATCTCAAATAAACGCCCCCCTTTTCAAAAGGAGGAGATTATTAGGGGTTATACGGTAATGCCAAATAAACAAACATCATCTGTAAAGCTGAAACGGAGAAAAATGTCATTGTTTTGGTATATATCTCTCGATGTTCAACAGTTATTTCCCTTAATAACCAGAAGACAGAAATGCGTTCCCCCCCCCCCCCCCCCCCCCCCCCCCCCCATCTATGGCCGTATGGAATAATTAGAGAATAATGTCAGTGACTTTTACTATCAAGTTATTAGATGAGGCATAAAAAAATAAAGAATAGCACGTTCATGCCAAGCCTAATAAACTTGATAGTAAAAGGCACTGACATAATATTCTTTTTATCATGTAGAACCACATTTTCTATACGTATAGTTTACTAGTTTTAAAAAAGAAACGTTTGAAGTGGACGCCGTCATATTGTTTTCTCCTTCATGACGTCAAATCATTAAGTAGAAATTTACATACTATAAATGCCGAGGAATTCTGCATTGCTTTTGCTTTATAAGTCGGTGCCAAATAAAGCAGATTTGGTGAAACTGTGAAGGAGATTCTTGAACATGCGACCCCCCGAAATTTGAAATTTGCCTATTATTCGATAATATTTTGATAATATTTCAATGCATGCAATATTGCTCAGTCGAACTCATCCGAAATCTTTGGGAAACAAACCTTTAACATGCTAAATTTTGAAATACTAAAGTTATCTTGAGCTAAACATGTACACATTCTACAAACAACTAGTTATAACACATAATACTAATATTACAGGAAGATCTGGTTGGAGGGAATAAATTGTTTATCAGTTGGGATGGGAGAGGTTTGGAGGGAATAATTATGTCAGCTAGCAGTGTAACAAACCACTAAGAACAGACTATTAAATCATTTTAGAATTGTTTTATTATTAGAATTTTGTGTTTCTGGATTTCAAGAACCTCATTTCTCAATGTCAAAGTAAAACCCCAATGTGTTCTGAGAATGTAATGAGTTTTAAATTAACTGGTTTCATTGGTCCAAATTTCATCATTGAACCAATCAGAATGCTTCATTCATATTTTCATTTGATTGTTTCTATCATGACACCACTTTCTGATATTATGACATCACACCCTGGTATTATGACATCACGTCCTGCTATTATGATACAACTCAGTGTGTTCTCAGAACTGACGGAGCCTTTTAATTGAAGTGAGAAACAGATTAAGACTGTCTGCATCACTCATTGAGCAATGAGTTTCTTGAAACCAAGAATCACAAAATTCTAAAAATAAAATAATACTAAAATGATTTAATAGACTGTTTAAACTGGAGTCCAAATTGGGCCTGAAGTTCTCACCTGATTTTTTAAAGAACAACTTGAATGTACAAAGATTCTCCATGAGTGGTATAGTAGACTTGAGATGTTGGGTCTGATATGCAGAGTGGTATAGTAGACTTGAGATGTTGGGTCTACTGATATGCAGAATGGTATAGTAGACTTGAGATGTTGGGTCTACTGATATACAGAATGGTATAGTAGACTTGAGATGTTGGGTCTACTGATATGCAGAATGGTATAGTAGACTTGATGTTGGGTCTACTGATATGCAGAGTGGTATAGTAGACTTGAGATGTTGGGTCTACTGATATACAGAATGGTATAGTAGACTTGAAGTTGGGTCTACTGATATGCAGAGTGGTATAGTAGACTTGATGTTGGGTCTACTGATATGCAGAATGGTATAGTAGACTTGATGTTGGGTCTACTGATATGCAGAGTGGTATAGTAGACTTGATGTTGGGTCTACTGATATGCAGAATGGTATAGTAGACTTGAAGTTGGGTCTACTGATATGCAGAATGGTATAGTAGACTTGAAGTTGGGTCTACTGATATGCAGAATGGTATAGTAGACTTTATGTTGGGTCTACTGATATGCAGAATGGTATAGTAGACTTGAAGTTGGGTCTACTGATATGCAGAATGGTATAGTAGACTTGAAGTTGGGTCTGATATGCAGCTGATAAGCAGAATGGTCGCTATTTATTTGTACAAATTAACATTGACCCACAGGGAATTTCAATTGTTCTGACCCTGCAAGGAGATATTATTAATGTATTGGAACAAATCTAAACGTGTAGGATATAATGATCATTTCTGAAAAACAGATGTCATTATATAGATAAAGGCTCTCAAGATGTTTTAATGTTTGGACTATTTTTAGTAATGACCTCATTCCTTAAGATTCACTGATCTTAGGATCATCCATGTTAAGTTTGGTTTTAAAATTGGCTAATACGTTCCTAAGAAGTTTTAAAGTCTATGTTAAAGGATGGACAGAAATGACGACGGACGAAGAGCAGTCACAAAAGCCGAAGACCTAAGAAGTAGTTTATTACGTTTGCAATAGCTCACATTGAGTCTTCACCTCTGGTGAACTAAAAGGATCATGTCCCCCTTCTTCTAAGCCTATGTATGTATATTGAAGGGCCTAAGTATTACCGGCATGTATACAATTGTAAGTACATGTATTTAATAAAATAACATACAATATATAATAAACTGTCATTTACAATAACCATGCACTAAGTAGACATTTAAAAAATAATAGTATTTTAATTTGCCGTGCTCAAAATTCTTATTATTTATATATAAAAATGAAACTCTCATAAAAACTGTGCAAACACAATCATGTAGTTGCCACTTAACTATGTGCCACATATGTAGTTGCCACTTCAATATGTGCATTATATGTAGTTGCCACCTTACTATGTGCCACATATGTAGTTGCCACCTTACTATGTGCCACATATGCAGTTGCCACTTCACTATGTGCCATATATGTAGTTAATACCTAACTATATGCCACATATGTAGTTGCCACTTCACTATGAGCCACATATGTAGTTGCCACTTCACTATGTGCCACACATGTAGTTGCCACTTCACTATGTGTCACATTTGTAGTTGCCACCTAACTATATGCCACATATGTAGTTGCCACTTCACTATGTGCCACATATGTAGTTGCCACTTCACTATGTGCCACACATGTAGTTGCCACTTCACTATGTGTCACATTTGTAGTTGTCACCTAACTATATGCCACATATGTAGTTGCCACTTCACTATGTGCCACATATGTAGTTGCCACTTCACTATGTGCCACATATGTAGTTGCCACTTCACTATGTGTCACATTTGTAGTTGCCACTTCACTATGTGCCACATATGTAGTTGCCACTTCACTATGTGCCACATATGTAGTTGCAACTTCACTATGTGCCACATATGTAGTTGTCACCTATGTGCCACATATGCAGTTGATACTTAACTATGTGCCACATATGTAGTTGCCACTTCACTATGTGCCACACATGTAGTTGCCACTTCACTATGTGCCACATATGTAGTTGTCACCTATGTGCCACATATGCAGTTGATACTTAACTATGTGCCACAAATGTAGTTGCCAATTCACTATGTGCCACATATGTAGTTGCATTTTCACCATGGGCCACATTTGTAGTTGTCACCTAAGTGCCACATATGTGGTTGATACCTAAGTGCCACATATGTGGTTGATACTTATGTGCCACATATGTGGTTGATACCTAAGTGCCACATATGTGGTTGATACCTAAGTGCCACATATGTGGTTGATACGTAAGTGCCACATATGTGGTTGATACCTTAGTGCCACATATGTAGTTGATACCTATGTGCCACATATGTAGTTGCCACCTAACTATGTGCCACATATGTGGTTATACCTATGTGCCACATATGTAGTTGATACCTAAGTGCCACATATGTGGTTGATACCTAAGTGCCACAAATGTGGTTGATACTTATGTGCCACATATGTGGTTGATACCTAAGTGCCACATATGTGGTTGATACGTAAGTGCCACATATGTGGTTGATACGTAAGTGCCACATATGTGGTTGATACCTAAGTGCCACATATGTGGTTGATACCTAAGTGCCACATATGTAGTTGATACCTATGTGCCACATATGTAGTTGCCACCTTACTATGTGCCACATATGTGGTTATACCTAACTATGTGCCACATATGTGGTTATACCTAACTATGTGCGACATATGTGGTTATACCTAACTATGTGCCACATATGTGGTTATACCTAACTATGTGCGACATATGTGGTTATACCTAACTATGTGCGACATATGTGGTTAAACCTAACTATGTGCGACATATGTGGTTATACCTAACTATGTGCCACATATGTAGTTGGTACCAAACTATGTGCTACTTATGCATTTAATAACATATTAAAATATAAATGTCTAATTATGTGGTACAGTTTCATAAGTTTAGGAAAAACATCTTATTTTACAAGATTATTTTTTCACGATGTCAGATTTCCATAAAAAAAAAATGCTTATAAACTTAAAAATATGAGGTAAATAGGCAATTTGTACAGAACTGTACATGAGTATTTGGATAAAATAGAATATATAGAAGATATTTGTTGGTTTGGAGTGAATATAGGATTTAATTTCATCGAGAAGTGAGAAAACATATATTTTCACGAGTGCTTTAGCACGAGTGTAAATATTTGAGGTTCCGCGCTTCGAGATAAAAATAAATCCTACATTCACGAAAAAACAACAAATAATCTTTTATTATATACTAACAACCTTAGAAATTGTCTTAGATAAAAGTGACGCACAACAACAATGACGTCATACCGCCAACAAGACAATATAAACAATGAAATTATAAAGTTTTATTTTAATCATAAAATCCACTATATCACTGGAAAGTATATAATAAAATGGAATCTTCAAAATGAAATATCATCAAAATTATAAATGCATTCTGTTACATATTATATGCACATGTATTACATGTATACTCCTGAAAATAAACTAAGGACCACCCTTTTTTTATTTCAATAAGGTTAGAGTTTGAATCAATGCACAAAACAAAATAAACATTGCACACCGAAAATGAAAACTGTATTGTGTTTCTGTATTCCTGAGAAACCCAAAAAATGATTGAAAAAAGATTTTATGAAAAAATATTCATTTTTTTAAATTTCAATAAAATGCTGCTTTTCTTTTCACCTAAAAATTATGTTTTTCGTATTTGTTCATGATTATTATTAAAGGGACACACGCAATCTTAAAGTTTTTATCAAACATCAAAATTAGCTTCTCGATATATTAATACAGTGACATTTTGACTTTAAACCTGCTTGCATATCATTAATTAATTTTTTGAGATTTCAATTTTCATCGTTATTTTACCAAATGTTGAAATATATTATTGGTGCAATATTATCAAAAGTCAGTAATATACCAAAACAATTTGATTTATACTATTCTTAAAAATTAACATTCATGATTGAAATAATGCATGTTATGTAGAAAAAACTAACGGGAAGCCGCGATATAAACATTTGTGGATTTGTTTACCACCAGATGTAGTATTGATAAAGTTATCTCCCGTACAATGGTTATAAAATGAAAGTTTATTGTGCGGATTCCAAGATACTATATGCGGTCCCTAATCCTGGACTTGACAGTCAATTGCAAGTCACCGTTCGGCGACAGTGGCCGTGAAGGAGTTTTATTTTACAAGAGGGACGTTTATATTGATAACACGTTTGATTTATTCATGTCTTCGTTCCAACTCTATACTATTGTACTGCTCGAAATAAATGTAACACACCGGGCGTTGTTATAAATTTTTACAAAATTACTTTTTGCGGTTTATTGTTAAACTTCCAAATCTCGTTCTTCAGTTTCTCTTCTTATATTTAGGGCAGAAAGAATATAATGATATCCCTACACACAGGATATAATTCTCTTTAATTTGAGACTACTCGCAGACTGCTGTGAAAAATGGTGCAGGTTCAGATTTGAGCAAAACTACAACATCAGGAAGTAGCATAAAGTAGGCCATAGTCAGACTTTTCAAATAACATTGATTGACATTTTTAGAAAACATAATTGTCTTTCATTTGAGACCATTTGCAGACTGTTGCTTGAAGAAATGTAATTTTCTATAGAATTACCAACGGAAGTGCATACCTGTACATGAAAATGTGAGTGTATTTTCTATCTGAAAGCATCAGTCGAAATCTAACAATTTCTATCAGGGGCGTAGCCGGAGCGTTTTGTAGAATACGCCTTGGGAGAGGGTGTGGGAGGGGGTGTCCCCCTCTTGCTGGTGGGGGTCCGGTGGTGTCCCCCAGGAAAATTTTGAAAGTTGAGTGCAATTTCAGAGGTTTGTGGCTTCATTTGAGCGAGATTTTGGAGGCTCACACCTCCAATCATTAAGTGTGTTTTTACTCCCTTTCAATTTTTATTGCTGATTTTAAAAAAATAAGCACTTTTATTTTTTCACATTCGATTTTCTAGAGTACGCCCGGGCGTACAGGAGTATGCCTGGCTATGCCCCTGTCTATAGAATTACCAATGAAAGTGTATTTTAACGTGACATTTTGAGTATTTTTTTATCTAAAAGCCTCAATGCAAATCTCTATCTATCTCTATCTTGGAAACTGCATCTCTGGTTTATTTTGTTCCTGGTTCGAAAGAAAGCCAAATTGGACCAGTAACACAGAAGTTATATGGTGCCTGATTTAGTTAAATATGCTATATTTCGTCTCTTTAACAGGATAGGGCCTTTGTTTTTCATCTGATCTTTACCTGGCCAGAATTTCGCCTTTTTTTCCATCTAATCTTTAGCAAACTCGCCAGATCATTTATATCAGTGAAAGCATGGACATTCAAAACCCCGTCAGATCAGACCAGTAACACTGCAATTATGGCCCTAGACTTTCTTATATAGGTTATATTTTGCCTTGTTTAAACGAAGGGGTCTGTCTTCATTTTTCATGTGATCTTTACCAAAGTGGGCAGCATGTGTGTGTTCATGTGGGGGTATTTGTTTATTTTAAAGGTTAAAATTGCAAAACGATCACAATGCGTTGTTATTTTGTACATATGTATTGCAATGTTTTATAAGCATTGCACTGGAAAGATCTTGAGTTTACACAAAACCTATTGCTCATTGAACCACAAAACAATCAGCAAAGCAACAAAATCTTATTTACACATCAAATAATCAGGAAATCAACAAAACCATATTTACAAATTAAAAATTGCCATCTTGCCAATGTGCCATCTTGCCAATGTAAAATCGTGTTTCTCAACAACGGACACTTTTTTGCATCAGTAACCTGAATCCCGATCAAATCAACGGTCCCTGTTCTTGGTAAGGTTTTGGAGGCAGAAAATATAACAGAATAGAATAGAACGCGCATGCGTAGTACTATATGTTGGCCATACGCAATCAAGTAAGTATTGAACAGAATATCAACGGGAAAAAAGAAGGCATTTTCCAACAGTTTATGCCCAAAATATATTCATACATACATTTTATTTTATTGCATTGTTTCTTCTACATACCTGATGCAAGAACTTTATAAATAACAGACAAAAACAGCACAAAATTTAGACTATCTTTTTAGACGATACCTTTAATAAGGGTCCTTTAATAAGTCTGCAGTAGCCATTTTGGTAGAAGAAAGGGGGACAACCTTTTGAAACAGGTTGAAAAGGTTTAATATGCGGGTACCCGGGTACCCGCGGGTAATTGTCCGACGGGTACCCGGGTACGAATTTTGTACCCGTTTCAGCCCTACTTACAACCCATACCATGTCATATCAGTAGATACACAAAGGAATAGATAAAGCTCCGATACTGAGTATATTACAGTCTCTTACAACCCATACCATGTCATATCAGTAGATACACAAAGGAATAGATAAAGCTCCGATACTGAGTATATTACAGTCTCTTACAACCAATACCATGTCATATCAGTAGATACACAAAAGAATAGATAAAGCTCCGATACTGAGTATATTACAGTCTCTCACAACCCATACCATGTCATATCAATAGATACACAAAGGAATAGATAAAGCTCCGATACTGAGGTTCCAGCATACTCTGTGTATATGCATGATAATTACTGTATCTTAAAACCTTATGTACGTCCTTTAACAAACTAAAAAAAACAACTTAAATCATTGTCATATTAAAAAGCAGCGTTATATAACTTTGTCGTGGTTTAAAAATCCTACACAATCATTTTTTCAAAACATCATAAAAACATATTTGATAAAACACTGAAGCATGAAATTATCACAGAATGATGTGTTAAAATGATAACGAAACGCTAGAAACAATACAACAAATGTTGATGCTTCGCTTCGGTCCATATAACATTCTAGGTCTGACTGCTCAGTCCATAAACTTGCATATGGACCTCAGCACCATACTATATTTGTTAAAATTGACAATTCAGTTTTTGATATTGAATTTTATTGATGTATCAAAAATAAATTACTGTTATCACTAAATATTAACTGAATATTGAAATTATTAAGCAATATATAATACAGAATATATGGAATAATACAGAATATATGGATATCAACAATGAATAGTATTATGTATGTACTTATACATGCATTTGTATGTACTAAACATAGGTACTTCAAGATTATCAACAATTAATTTATAGGTCACAAAAAGTGAAATTGATGGTATCAAATATTTAAGGAGCTGCATTTATTGTTATCCAGCAATATAGTTTTAATATACCTAATGTTCAGATTTCTTTTTAATAAAACTCATTTTGGATATTGCCCAACACTGAATTAGATCTACACACACCAACTTGACTATTTGAAACTTCTATATTTGCATTAGGTTACAGAAAACTGTAGATAATGAAAATTAAACATATAAATCTCTTTAACATCGCAAATTCCATTTATGAGCTACACAAAACAGTATATATTTGTCTAAATAAGTTTTGTTCTGCGAGCAGTCACATACAGCTCACAATGGTTAGAACAATACAACAACACAAAATCATTCCAACTGCAGTTATAATACCCAAACAGTCGTCAAAAGCTGTTTAAAATAGCTGTTTACCAAATAGCCATAAAATAGCTGTTTACCAAATAGCCATAAAATAGCTGTTTACCAAACAGCCATAAAATAGCTGTTTACATTTGGTAAACAGCTATTTTATGGCTGTTTGGTAAATAGCTGTTTACCAAATAGCCATAAAATAGCTGTTTACCAAATAGCCATAAAATAGCTGTTTACCAAATAGCCATAAAATAGCTGTTTAACAAATAGCCATAAAATAGCTGTTTACCAAATAGCCATAAAATAGTTGTTTACCAAATAGCCAGTCAATAGTCCTTTTATTACCCAAATAGCCATAAAATAGCTGTTTTACCAAATAGCCAAGCAAAAGTTGTTTTATTACCTGAATAGCCACAAACTAGCTGTTTTATTACTCAATTAGCCATGAAATAATTTTTTACAACCAAAATAGCAATGAAACAACCTGTTTAATACCCAATAACAATGAATTGATGTTTTATTACCCAAATAGCAATCAAATAGCCAGCAATAGCCAGTTTATTTTACCAAATACAGGTATCAATGAAATAGTCGAATTGTCATGTTTTATTACCAGAATAGCTATGACATATTTAGCAGTTTTATTACCATTTTTGTGTTGCTATAAAATCTGTTTTCTTGATATTATTGAACAAACTTTTGCAAATTACTACAATAACATATATCTACATCATTGTTGATGAAATTGTTAGGAGTTGTGTTGCTGGTTAGCAAAATTAAATTTATGGTCAATGTGTTGAACATTTTGACAGGATACCATAGCCTAAATATGTTAAAATGGCTTGCCATGAAATAGGATGCCTCTGTAGATCAATTACAGTAATTAGAAACTAAAATAGTTAACCAGATATTTATGGTACATTTCAACAACTATTGGCTGCCATGATGAATACAGACTGCCATTTTAATCATAAGCTGCCATTAACACGTATATATAAGGTTGAACAGATGGTATGATGGATTTAATAATTGTTTATCTTAAAATTGCACTCTATTATAATAGACGCTCTAATGAAAAAAGACATTTCTTCAATTAAGCACCAAACAAGTGAACACCAAAAATGATAATAAAAAACAACAACAACAAAAAAGGAGATATTTTATCAAACAATAATTTAGTGTGAATCATTAAACAAGAGGACTAAATGGGCCTGAACCACTCACCTGATGGCCTTGTCACCTTATACAGTACCATAGGAGGGTGAGCCCAAAGGTTGAGTCATTAGTGATCCCAGGGTTTATAATGGTTTTGTTTGTTTTTATGTGTTTTACGTCATTTTCAACACATGTAAGTTTATATATGACGGTCGATTTGTTGTGGTGAAGGCAGACAACCCACTTTTCCTGGGTAGAACCAGTACTGTACACCTCCCGCCATCCGTAAGAATCGACACTTCCTCGATTACAAGTCGAGCTCCCAGTGGGATATATAATTTAGTTTGTATGCTACATGCAACCATTACAGTTTTGGAAAAGATATTTTTAAGTTTTCATTTACCTATATATTTCTGTATAAAATATATAGAACCTAGGCACGATAATTACCCTACTAGTCATTAAGAGTACATATTCAGTTCAGTAACACAAGACAATGCTATATGCAGTATATACATATGCATGCACACAATAAATTCTGATTATCACAGCAGCCTCGTTTATAGGCTTGTTGTATCACTGATTAATACAGAAGTTAAGTGAAATCTTTAACGTGTGCATGGTATGGCTCTCCCTGAACATAAGACCAATTGACAAACTCGGAATGTGATCCCATTGGGAATCTAACCTTGGACCTCTGGACTGAGAGGCATGTATGCTAACCTCTTGGCCACCTCAGCTCCAATAATGTATATATGTATATATTCTAGATATATAAAATATAATCTTATTCTACATGCAATATAATTGAGATAATCGTGGTTTCAGAGAAAGAAACATTCAGGAATTTGATACCAGTGTCATTTTTTACCCTGGAGATATCATTTAAAAAAACTTGACAAGAAACATTCAGGAATTTGATACCAGTGTCATTTTTTACCCTGGAGATATCATTTAAACAAACTTGACAGTCTAAGTGATTGCAATCATTAATAAAGAAAGACTTTCGATATCTGTTCTGAAGTTCTTGAGACTGAAGTAGTTAAGAGATAATGTACAGACAGTCTATAAATAGACAATTCTACCCTAGTAAATGTACAACCAGTCTATAAATAGACAATACTACCCTAGTAAGTGTACAACCAGTCTATAAATAGACAATTCTACCCTAGTAAGTGCACAACCAGTCTATACTACCCTAGTAAATGTACAGCCAGTCTATAAATAGACAATTCTACCCTAGTAAATGTACAACCAGTCTATAATACCCTAGTAAATGTACAGTCAGTCTATAAATAGACCATTCTACCCTGGTAAATGTACAACCAGTCTATAAATAGACCATTCTACCCTGGTAAATGTACAGCCAGTCTAAAAATAGAACAATTCTACAGTAATCCCTTTTTGGTTTCATGTTGGTGCTTGAGTGATGGCCGAAAACAACAATCGTGACTCCAGCATCAATTGAGTGTCTACAACAGAAATTGAAGAAACTCTGCAGTTCTGCAGGTGAGATGGTTCCAAGCCCATTCTGTGTATCTAGATCTCTTTATTAAGGCAGGGTTGACCATGAATGTTCATTTCTGTTGGATTTCTGCTTTGTGATGATGCGCCGTAAACCTCAATTCAACTCGAACCATTCTACCCTGCCTCAAATGACATAGTGCAGGTGATTATCAGTAAGCCACCAGTAGCACTTAGTTTTCATTCGAATAGGTATGGAAAAGAATATTTTATTAATTTGTAGTTATTCTTTTTGTTTGATTTGAGTTGGTGATGCCTTAAGTTGTATCTATATGATTTTACATTGATAACATTTGCAAGCATGTTTCAACTGACATTTTGATGGTCAAATGTAGACAATAACAATAACAAATAAAAAGCAACAAAAATCAAATGCGTCGTACTATGCTTTGGAAAACAAAAACAAAAAACAATTAGACCAACACAGCCACTCCAAAGAGGTTGCGTACTGACTGGGTTATGTCATACATGATACCCTACAAGAGTATCATACCTCTATAGTTTACCATCCCAAGTATATGGTTTGGTAAAATGTTGATTCAATGACTAGAAGGTTGTTCCATGGAACACTTGTGTTACCTGCCATGTGCTTATTTCAGAAAGGTCAATCTTTACTATAAAGTTTGAAGACGGGGTGATTCTTCATGAAATATGGAACATTTTTTTTTTTAAAGTCTTCATGAATTATGGAGCAGATTTTTTTTAAAGTGATAAAGTTTATGAAAAGGGGCATCAATCTGCATTGGATAATTGATAAGGAAGAACTTTAAAACATTTCATGACCATAAGTCAATATTTTGCTAATTTATGAGCTAGGTTAGGTTGCAGGTCAAATTTTTATGAAAAGGGGCATATCTCTGCCAAAATGAAAGTCAGAATTATTGGACATGTCAATGGCATTGAATAACGGATCAAGAAGAACTGTATACAATTTTATGACCATAGGTCAATATTTTGGCCAGTTATGAGCCAGGTTGGATTGCAGTTTAAAAGATTAATGAAAAGTGGTATAACTCTGCCAAAATGAAAGTCAGAGTTATTGGACATGTGTAACAACATTCTGTGGGGTAAGATGAAAATGTGCGTGAAGTTTCATAAACATAGGTCAAACACTTTTCAAGTTATGAGCTTGGTTAGGTTGCAGGTTAAAGTTTTATGAAAAGGGGCTTAACTCTGCTGAAATGAAAGTCAGAGTTATTGGTCATGGGTAACAACATTCCTTGTGGTAAGATGAATATGGGTGTAAAGTTTCATGAACATAAACCTGCAATCTAAGTCAGACTTTTTAAGTTATGCCAATTATGAGCTTGGTTAGGTTGCAGGTTAATGTTTTATTAAAAGGGGCATAACTCTGCCAAAATGAAGTCAGAGTTATTGGACATATGTACTGATACTCCTTAGGGTAAGATAAAGATGCGTGTAAAGTTTCATGATCGTAGGTGTAAGACGTTTTAAGTTATGGTCATGGTTAGGTCACAGGTTAAAGTGTTAAGGACGGATGACAAAGTGATCCCTAAGTGTCTGCCATGCTATGTAGGTGACACAAAACAATATCAAAATAAATTGGTCCAGTAAAAATACATAAAATGTACCAAACTGACATCTTAGTGCACTGTTGCTATATAAACAATATGGCTGTCGGCCACACATGTTGATGTGTGATTTGTGTTGCGTGTTTGTTATTACAATGCATACTAAAGTAAAATCAATGCTTTCTTGTAAGTAAACTATAGCTAGAACAATCTGCTAAATGACATTGCAAAACATTGATGTAATAATGATTTTGACTGCCAACAAAATACATATACATCGTGGTATAGTTCAATCAAATAGTCAGTATTTGGTTTTTACTGAACAGGTTACTATTTCTTCAGAGCCCATCCAATACTCATTTCATATGGGGTTCTTCTAAGTGAGTTCCCTTCCGAGTGACGGTTTCTAGTACCATGTCTAGCTGAATTACTACTGGACTTCCTTCCAACCAACAGGTTGTTTTTCTGTTGTGGAGTTACTGTACAGAACCTTACACGTTGGTCTAAGTTGCTGTGTACTGTAAGACGTGCTGGATCAACGGATGGGATCTTTACCTTTGGAGTAAGACAGCCTGAAAAACCAATGACACAGCATTCATCCGCCATCTTAAAAATACAACAAGAATATTGGAAGTACCAGAAAAATAGAATCATATCACCAAATAACTGTACAGATTAAGTAATGCTACAAAAAGAAAACTGTTTTCTGTAATATTCAAATGAACACTGATGATATTTTTCTCAAACAGTACTTATTCATCATATTACTAGATACGTATCTCTGGAGCACGTGTATCACTTTCTGAGTCTTTTCTCCAGAATGAAAGACACATATTATAACGTGATAACGTGTAGATATGCAAAGTTTGCTTGAGACATGACCATACATAAACAAGATTATCGTTAGAACCAATGGATGCTCCCAGAAGTGGATGCTTTTCGTAAATAAAGTTTTATCAGCAGATATAAAGTTAAAGGGAAAAAAGTTCATAATAATAATAAACTTAGGTAGGTCTGTGGTTTAATATAATTACAATATCACAGATTTTCTTGAACATAGGTCAACAGAAATAACATACGGTTGCATATCAATTGAAAGAATTGAATTGAATTTGGGTTTTAAGGTGCAGGTTATATGGCGTCTAACAGGAATGAACATGCCAGCTCCATGTACAGCGAGATAAAATATGGAGAACGGGCCTAGAACCTTCTCATCCTGAACTGCAGAGTTGCTGCAAATTCTATTGTAGACACTTCATTTACGCTGGAGCCACGTTATAGTTTTTCTGCCACTGCTCTATTATTGTTTGGGGTGCTTGTTTCAGCCAATGGTTTTTTGAACTTTTCAGACAAAATACATCTCATACCTAAATAAGCTGTATATCAGTGAAAAAGACACTTTTAGTGGTAGATAAAAATACCTTACTTTTCAAAATCGGTTGAGAAATAAAAGTTTCATGAGCAAAAGCTGTTTTTGATGGGGCATTTTTAATGCAAAACTATTATGTTGCATGAAAAATTTGAAAAATATTTTTTTTAGAATGTTTATCCAAAAATAGTTTAAATTGTTGGATATTCGTACATTAAGACACCCTGAAAGTTTTATAGCAAAATATGAAGGCTAACTGAAGTTACATGAACTTTCTTAATTTTCTGCTGTCCCACCAACAAGGAATTTACATGGGAAAAGCCCCATCAAAAAATCATTTGGACTGTAAAATATTTATTTCTCAACCGATTTTCAAAACTAAGGTATTTTTATTTACCACTAAAAATACCAGTTCTAATGATATATAATTGATGTACATATTATTTAAATGGCTGAAGCTACTGCAGAAAAATCTTTGGCTGCTCTGAAACATGCTCTGCACTTCCTCTCATTGCCCTCTATCATTGTGTGGAGTTTCATTCCAGTCCCATTAGTAGTTTTTAAGTTATGCTCAGGACGAATTTACAAGTATAAACTTACAAAGGGCAATAGTTCTAATTTTTCTTTCATTTTTTCATTTCCTCCCATTGCCCTCTATCATTGTATGAAGTTTCATTCAAGTCTCATTTGTAATTTTCAAGTTATGCTCCAGATAAGAATTACAGGTATAAAATTACAAAGGTGAAAAGGTGAGTAACTCCAATTTGAATGAAGATAGAGTTTTAGTTCTTGCTCTCTGCACTTCTTCTCATGTCCCGATATCATTGTGTGAAGTTTCATTCCAGTACCGTTACTAGTTTTCCAGTTCTGCTCCAGACAAGATATTCGGATGAATGGATTCTATGGACAACACTGCGACTAAAATTATGACTTTTGAACTGGAACTATGAATGTGACCTGAACCGTAATATATTAATGTGGTGATGTGTAAAGTGTATAGTACAGTTTTATTAAGAAATCAAAAAGTTTCCTTGAACTTAAGTTTTCATGACCAAATAATGACTTCTGAACACAGAGAAAGACATTGTCTGTGAATTAAACCTATATATAGTGTCATTGTCACATGACTAGTATCGTGATGTGAATATATTGAACATTTAAGGAAGAACATGAAGTTATAAAAAAGTTACAGTCAATGTTAGGTTTTTCTGACACCATGGCCAGATGGATGGCAGACGACGAATAAAAGAATCCCTATTTTCTCTTTGAAAAGGTGAAGCGAAAGATTGTTCTTGAAATGAACGTGAAAACATGTCCACGGGAACAGATGCCCCACTGAATAGTAATTAGATACAAGCAGAAGACAGAAGTTGATGGTAAAACTAGTTACATAAATTCAAAGATAATGTTTGTCAAAACAGCTGCATAGGTTATAAGAGAATGCTTTTAAATCCAGCTGCATTGCTTCTAAGAGGATGCTTTTAAATCCAGCTGCATAGCTTCTAAGAGGATGCTTTTAAATCCAGCTTTTAAATCCAGCTGCATTGCTTCTAAGAGGATGCTTTTAAATCCAGCTGCATTTTTTGCCTCTAAGAGGATGCTTTTAAATGCAGCTGCATTGCTTTTAAGAGGATGTTTTTAAATCCAGCTGCCTAGCTTCTAAGAGGATGCCTTTAAATCCAGCTGCATAGTTTATAAGAGAATGCTTTTAAATCCAGCTGCATTGCTTTTAAGAGGATGCCTTTAAATCCAGCTGCATAGGTTATAAGAGAATGCTTTTAAAACCAGATGCATAGCTTCTAAGAGGATGCTTTTAAATCCAGCTGCATAGCTTCTAAGCGGAAGCTTTTAAATCCAGCTGCATTGCTTCTAAGAGGATTCCACTAAATCCAGCTGCCTAGCTTCTAAGAGGATGCCTTTAAATCCAGCTGCATAGGTTAAAAGAGAATGCTTTTAAAACCAGCTGCATAGCTTCTAAGAGGATGCTTTTAAATCCAGCTGCATTGCTTCTTAGAGGATGCTTTAAAACCAGCTGCCTAGCTTCTAAGATAATTATTTTAAATCCAGCTGCATAGCTTCTAAGAGGATGCTTTTAAAACCAGCTGCATAGCTTCTAAGAAAATGCTTTTAAATCCAGCTGCATAGTTTCTAAGAGAATGCTTTTAAAACCAGCTGCCTAGCTTCTAAGAGAATTATTTCAAAGCCAGCTGTGTAGCTTCTAAGAGAATGTTTTTAAAACCAGCTGCCTAGCTTCTAAGAGAATTATTTCAAAACCAGCTGTCTAGCTTCTAAGAGAATGCTTTTAAATCCAGCTGCATAGCTTCTAAGAGGATACTTTAAAAACCAGCTGCCTAGCTTCTAAGATAATGCTTTAAAAACCAGTTGCAAAGCTTCTAAGATAATGCTTGTAAAACAAAATAGCTCCTAGAATTGCTTGAATAGTTACTCATCATGTCAGAATATATACAAACCTGGTCCAACTTTATATGATTTCCAGGCTCGTATTCCTTGTTTTTCAAATGAAAAATTGTGACAAGACTTTATTGCTGGAATTTTGCCACATGGACCTTTCTGGGATTGTGGTTTATCGATACCCACGACCATCACTTTGTACTGTTCTTGGGTCATTGATCTGTCAATGGCCTGCAAGTAAAATTGAATTATTCCAATATATCGCTGATATATCAACAATTGCAAGCTATATATAATTATTTTATAGTGATTACAAGAAATATTTTTAAAAGTTATTACTGCAGTATACATTAAAGGTGCACTATTCTGAAACAAATTTTATTTAAAAAGAGCTTTAAACAAATTTGAAAAAAGGTGAAAAAATTATAAAAATACTGAACAAAAGTACAGGAGATAAGACCTAGTGAAATTTAGAGGCACATATGGAGGTAGCCATCTTGAAACACAGCATTTTAGAGGATTTTTTTATGGCCTTCTATTATAAACACCCCACTTCTGTAAAATAAAACTCCCTCAAAGGGTGTCATTCAACGCCCCCAGAGATGTCTTAATGTGGGGTATATCACGTGTAAAAATGTTAATATGTTTGTTTTTCAAAACACAGTGTTGTATGATTCTTCTGTTCTGTTTGGAAGTGAGATTCTATTTGTCAAGTTCGAAGGTCAGGTTCTATCATATTAGAAGGTCAGATTCTGTTGGAGGAAGCCATCTTGAAATGAATATGTCATCAAGCACCTTTCCCATCCTCCACAGCATTTTAGAGGATTTTTTTATGGCCTTTTATTATAAACTCCCCACTTCTGTAAAATGCAACGCCCCCAAGGGGTGTCATTCAACGCCCCCAGAGGTGTCTTAATGTGGGGTATATCGTGTGTAAAATGTTTGTTTTTCAAAACACCATGTTGTATGATTCATACCTGGGTGAAAATAAAGAATATCTTCTGTTCTTTTTGAAAGTCAGATTCTATTTGTCATGTTCGAAGGTCAGGTTCTATCATATTCGAAGGTCAGATTCTATCATATTAGAAGGTCAGTTTCTATTATCACATAACTTCAATAAGAGGCCCAAGAGTGCCTGTAGACGCTCTACTTGTATGATGTGATTCAAAAACCTAAACATGATAGAGGCCAACCCAAGAAACATGTATCCTATATATAACTCATGTAAACTTTGGGTTATCATGGCGACGATAATGAAAAACACAAACTTGATAGAGGCTAACCCAAGGAACATGTATATGATATTTCAGTAGAATGGAATAAGTGGTTTCGGAGGAGACGTCATTTGAAATTTCCTTCAATTTGACCTATTTTTAACACTGGTGGCCATTTTAATTATAAGACGAAAACGAAAAACACAAACTTGATAGAGGCCAACCCAAGGAACATGTCTATGATATTTCACAAGAATGGAATAAGTGGTTTCGGAGGAGATGTCGTTTGAAATTTCCTTAAATTTGACCTAGTTTTAGCCATGGCGGACATCTTGGATGACAGGCGGCCGCGAAAAACACAAAACTGAGAGGGACTATCCGAAATATCATTGTGATTAAGTTTCATCAAAATCCTTCAAGCGGTTTCAGAGAAGATGTCATTTTTAACCTTTTCCTATATAACTCTATGTAAACTTTGAGTTGCCATGGCGGCCATTTTGATTATTTGACGATAACGAAAAACACAAACTTGATAGAGGCCAAACCAAGGAACATATAAATGATATTTCAGTAGAATGGAATAAGTGGTTTCGGAGGAGATGTCGTTTGAAATTTCCTTAAATTTGACCTAGTTTTAGCCATCGCGACCATCTTGGATGACTGGCGGCCGTGAAAAACATAAATCTGAGAGGGACTATCCCAAATATCATTGTGAATTAGTTTCATCAAAATCCTTCAAGCGATTTCAGAGAAGATGTCATTTTTAACCTTTTCCTATATAACCCTATGTAAACTTTGAGTTGCTGTGGCGCCCATTTTGATTAATCGACGATTACATAAAACACAAACTTGATAGAGGCCAACCCAAGGAACATGTATACGACATTTCAGTAGAATGGAATAAGTGGTTTCGGAGGAGATGTCGTTTGAAATTTCCTTAAATTTGACCTAGTTTTAGCCATGGCGGCCATCTTGGATGACTGGCGGCCGCGAAAAATCTGGGAGGGGCCCTCCCAAGTAACATTGTGATGAACAGTTTCATCAAAATCCTTCAAGCGGTTTCAGAGGAGATGTCAATTTTATAACAGACGGACGGACGGACGGCCGGACGGACGAAAAGTGATCGCATAAGCCCTCCTGGCCTTTGGCCAGTAGAGCTAAAAATGCCACATAACATACATTTATTAATGTAGTTGCCTCTATATATATCGTTGTCGTATTATGACCTTGTATATTGCTTTGGTCTTATCCATATAATACTGAGCAATCGAAACTTCGTCTTAGATTCCATAATCTGGTATTTTAAATCATTAGAGAAATCGACGAGGCAGATTCCGATCGTACAGCATGCTGAGCAGAAAATACGGATTGATGATTCATTTGCATATATTTATTATTGCATGCCTGAGAGTACTTTCTATTGTCCAAAGTCATATGATATATTCAATACAGGAAAACAAAAGTGTACTGATATTTCGTATAACGCCACTTTTCAAAAAGTGTGCCGTTATACCAGATATCATACAAGGGGGCGTGGCTAGCGATAAAACATTTATGGTGTTACACACATATATCATGAAAATATCTCGGCTTACGTCTCGATATGTTTCATGATATATGCTCGTAACACCTCATTGGACATTCTATAACTTATACTTACCCTAGTGTATTTTATAATATATATGTCATATCTTTATTACACTCTCACACCACAAGTTATATATACACACCACAAGTTATATATACACACACAACAAGTTATATATACACACACAACACGTTATATATACACACCACAAGTTATATATACACACACAACACGTTATATATACACACACAACACATTTTATATACACAAACCACAAGTTATATATACACACCACAAGTTATATATACACACCACAAGTTATACACACACACACACACACACACACACACACACACACACACACACACCACACACACACACCACAAGTTATATACACACACACACACACACACACACCACAAATTATATATACACACACACACACACCACAAGTTATATACCCACACCACATGATACACACACCACAAGTTGTATACACACACACGCACGCACGCACGCACACACACACGACCGCACACACACACACACCCACGCGCGCACCCACACACACATACACCACAAGTTATATAAACACACACACACACCACAAATTATATATACACACACACACACACACACATCACAAGTTATATACCCACACCACATGTTATATATACACACACACACCACAAGTTATATATACACACACCACAAGTTGTATACACACACACACACACGCACGCACGCACGCACGCACGCACGCACGCACGCACGCACGCACGACCGCACACACGCACACACCCACGCACACGCCCACACACACATACACCACAAGTTATATATACACACACACACAACAAGTTATATACACACACACCACAAGTTATATACATACACAACAAGTTATATATATACACACCACAAGTTATATATACATACCACAAGTTATTTATACACACCACAAGTTATATATAGTTATATATATACACACCACAAGTTATATATACACACCACAAGTTAAATATACACACCACAAGTTATATATACACACCACAAGTTATATATACACACCATAAGTTATATATACACACCACAAGTTATATATACACTCCACAAGTTATATATACACTCAACAAGTTATATATATGCACCACAAGTTACATATACACACACCACAAGTTATATATATACATCACAAGTTATATATACACACCAGAAGTTATATATACACTCCATAAGTTATATATACACGCCTGAATTTAGCATTTGGACATATTAATAAATATAGATACAACAAAGCTGCATCCATCAAAAAAATAACAAGACAAATAGTTTGACAAATAAAACAAGTTACATGAATATAATTTGAACGCTTTTCATAAACAACAATTTTGACAAATAAAACTTTATTTTTTACTGGATAATAAATTTACCTCTTTCATATCTGTGGCTGTCACAATATCTGGATTTCGATCTATAGAACGTCTGATTTCCGCTTCTGCTATATCACACACACCTTGCCCATCATGTGCCTCACAGAAGTCATACGTTGTCACGAGACTCGAGTTATACAGCAGACACATGGTCTCATTGGACTTGTAGTTGGATGCGTTATCAGACCACAGATGGAAAGTTGATTTTTTGTTCTGGGATGTGATCGAGTCCATGACGTCCATGATCACTGCGCACGTGGTCCGACTATCTTTAGACACCGGGGAGTGAAACAGATGCACGAATCCGAGGCTTTGGATTGTTCTACCAATTTTTTTAAAAGCCATTGTTATGTGCCAGTTTACACCTCCTTTGGCATATCTGCTGCTAGGTTTGTTGCCGGGCAAAAAATTGTCTGCCCAATCACAGACCAGCAGTGCTTCATCTTCCGACAAGTTATCAAACATATGGCGCTTTGCATCATTTTGGTTTTGACAACGGACGATATTCTTCTTCCAATCGTAGATGTCTTGTACAGCTTTATTTATCTCAACATCTTGTCCTTTAGATGCTTCTGAAAGGGATGTCAACACTTCCTTCAGCTGGTCACATGGTTCACAAACTTGCTGATGTGTATGGCTGCAGACTGATAAAAAATCTCGGTTGGTTGCATCACTGAGCGCAAACTGCTGGCAATGGTCCGCAACCTCATCCTCACATGAAATGTGGCCCTTAAAATAGAATAAGATTGATAAAATATGTATTTTTTCAGCTTTAAAGACACAAGAAAGTGTAGAACAGAAACACATGTCAGATCATCCATGGATGGTCCACCATAATCTACGGTATAGAACAGAAACATATATGTGTGATCATCCATGGATGATCCACCATAATCTACAGTATATAAGAGAAACACATGTGAGATCATTTTCTCGCCAGATCTAGCTTTTGTGGTGACGAAGTACGTTTGCCTGGATCCATTATTGTGAACTGAGTTTGAACCTTTGCCGAGTCTACAGACTTGTCCTCACCAGTAGCTCAGTCATGTTACAATTGTATATTATCGTAAAGCAAGCTCAATTTTCGAAAACAGTTACCTGATATTCTGTTTGCAAATACTGCTGTGACTGACGAAGAAGTTGGTAGCATTTTTGAGATTGGTCACGGGAAATCAAGTCTCGTCTGAGTAGCTCCTTTGTTGCTTTCTCCAACGTCAAAATTGCTTGTTCACCCTTCATTATTATGTCACACTTGGCCGTTACTGCACTGCAAGCTGACTGGGTTTGAGCCATGGAAGGGAAACCTTTAAAACAAATGATGTTATTAAAGTTATATATTTTATAATTGAATTGTATTGGGGTTTTAAGGCGCACCAACACATTACAGGTTATATAAGCATGAAGACCATAAATGAGCCTGAATTCAATAATTTTGATGAAATAAAGGGCCATAACCCTGTTATGTCTAGTCGAATATGCTAATTATCAAACTTATCCAACATTATCAAACTTCACAGTACATGTACAAATATTCGTTGCAATTCAGATACCATTTACTATAAAAGTTATCGCATATTTGGCATCATTTATTTACTTTATTTCATCAAGAACAATAATTCTGTAATGTATTTTTTCAAGTATTTTGTACATTGTCAAACTCATCCAATATTTAACCCTTTTGTCACCAAATTTCAAAAGTCGTCCGCTCAAATTCGAATTAAAATTGAACAGTGAACAGTGTAAACCCTGATCAGCCTGCACATAGTGTGCATTTAGGTCTGGGTCTCCACTGGTTGTAAAATCAATGTTTTCGACTGTGGCAGCAGCGAAAGGGTTAACTGGAAAGAAACTTTAATCCATTTTCAGGAAATAAAATGAAAAGCGATTGTGAATTTTTTTTGGACATGGTTTAAAAGGTCAATAAACTCCATAATGCATACATGGATTTCTCTCATTATTGTAGTGGTCTCAGATATTGTTGAAACAAACCTTCGTTTCTCAGTGAAAACCCAATATTGCTTACTAAAGTTAATGAGTCATCAAGAATGTGCTAATGAACAACAATTGATGATGCTGACGGTTGATGGACAATATGACGTAAGACCACAGCACAAGACAAACTTAGTGAGGCAATAACGGCAACACACATGTTATGTTAAGATGTCATACTTTTAGATGATGTTGTACTGCGAGACGCTGTTCTTTGGGAAGGCATGTTGCTAGATGATGTCTTCATTGAAGATGACGTTATACTGTCAGATGAAATACTGGGAGAAGTCATACTGCGAGATGATGTGGAACTGTGAGATGTTGAACTTCGAGATGTCTTACTGCGCGAGGATGTCACATTCTGTTCTGAAATGTCATTACTTGAAGATGCCATCATTGGTGATCTCATCCTGCTAGAGTGCACATTGTGTGGTGTCTTTCTTCTTGAATGATTATTAACAGATGGAATACTTTCTTCAGTTGTCGAGAATGACATGTTTTCATTTGGCTGTGATGCTCTTGAATACAATGTATCAAATCTTCTCGGTGGCAGTGGTTTACTAAGGTTCTCCAAAGATGCCGGCTCAACATAATCTACAGAATAGAACAGAAACAAACGTGAGATCATCCTTGGATGGTTCACCATTATCTACAATATAGAACAGAAACACATGTGAGATCATCCTTGGATGGTTCACCATTATCTACACTATAGAACAGAAACACATGTGAGATCATCCTTGGATGGTTCACCATTATCTACAATATAGAACAGAAATGCATGTGAGATCATCCTTGGATGGTTCACCATTATCTACAATATAGAACAGAAACACATGTGAGTTCATCCTTGGATGGTTCACAATTATCAACAATATAGAACAGAAACACATGTGAGATCATCCTTGGATGGTTCACCATTATCTACACTATAGAACAGAAACACATGTGAGATCATCCTTGGATGGTTCACCATTATCTACAATATAGAACAGAAATGCATGTGAGATCATCCTTGGATGGTTCACCATTATCTACAATATAGAACAGAAACACATGTGAGATCATCCTTGGATGTTTCAGCACTATCTACAATATAGAACAGAAACAAATGTGAGATCATCCTTGGATGGTTCACCATTATCTACAATATAGAACAGAAACACATGTGAGATCATCCTTGGATGGTTCACCACTATCTACAATATAGAACAGAAACACGTGTGTGACCATCCTTGGATGGTTCACCATAATCTACAATATAGAACAGAAACACATGTGTGATCATCCTTGGATGGTTCACCATTATCTACAATATAGAACAGAAACATGTGTGAGATCATCCTTGGATGGTTCACCATTATCTACAATATAGAACAGAAACACGTGTGTGATCATCCTTGGATGGTTCACCATAATCCACAATATAGAACAGAAACACATGTGTGATCATCCATGGATGGTTCACCATAATCTACAGTATAGAACAGAAACACGTGTGTGATCATCAATGGATGGTTCACCATAATCTATAGTATAGAACAGAAACACGTGTGTGATCATCAATGGATGATTCACCATAATCTACAGTATAGAACAGAAACACGTGTGTGATCATCAATGGATGGTTCACCATAATCTACAGAATAGAACAGAAACACATGTGTGATCATCCATGGATGGTTCACCATAATCTACAATATAGAACAGAAATACATGTGATCATCCATGGATGGGCCACCATAATCTACAATATAGAACAGATATGCATTTGAGGTAATCCATAGATGATCCACCATAATCTACGGTATAGAACAGAAACATGTGTGATCATCCTTGGATGGTCCACCATAATCTACAGTATAGAACAGAAACACATGTGAGATCATCCTTGGATGGTTCCCCATAATTTACAATATAGAACAGACACACATGTGAGATCATCCTTGGATGGTTCCCCATAATCTACAATATAGAACAGACACACATGTGAGATCATCCTTGGATGGTTCCCCATAATCTACAATATAGAACAGACACACATGTGAGATCATCCTTGGATGGTTCCCCATAATCTACAATATAGAACAGAAACACATGTGAGATCATCCTTGGATGGTTCCCCATAATCTACAATATAGAACAGAAACACATGTGAGATCATCCTTGGATGGTTCCCCATAATCTACAATATAGAACAGACACACATGTGAGATCATCCTTGGATGGTTCCCCATAATCTACAATATAGAACAGACACACATGTGAGATCATCCTTGGATGGTTCCCCATAATCTACAATATAGAACAGACACATATGTGAGATCATCCTTGGATGGTTCCCCATAATCTACAATATAGAACAGACACACATGTGAGATCATCCTTGGATGGTTCCCCATAATCTACAATATAGAACAGAAACACATGTGAGATCATCCTTGGATGGTTCCCCATAATCTACAATATAGAACAGACACACATGTGAGATCATCCTTGGATGGTTCCCCATAATCTACAATATAGAACAGACACATATGTGAGATCATCCATGGATGGTTCTCCATAATCTACAGTATAGAACATTTTCAATA